>VZTJ01003196.1:508173-586851 GCA_013397795.1 Orthonyx spaldingii
GGCAGCTTCCCTCTCTTCTGAATGCCGAGAGGCAAAGAGGGCCAGCTACTGCTCCCCTTCCTTTTTCCCAGCCCCAGCTGTCCCGAGATCTCCTCCTCCTTCAAGAGGGAAATGTCCACATAAGGGAATAGCTACTTACAAGTTTTTTTTTCTCGACTGGTCTTTCTGTTGTTTTTCCTAAGCACCCAGTCGTTACGGTGTCTTAGCAACGTATGGGCAAAAAATTCCCTAAGATAAGAGAAACAAAAAGAAGGATTCCAAACCCCAACATAAAAGTATTTGGGAGAAAAAGACTGATAAGAATTTAATATTTCAACAATTGAAAGTGAAATATAACTCAATATAGAATACCAGAAGGAACCCTACTAGCTTATCCACACCCCCGTTCTTTAGAGTGTGCAAGGTTTGATGTTCTGCAGCCTTAGTCAATGACCATTTTTCCTTTTTTAATTTTTCAGTCAAGGAGAGTGAGGGAAAGTGCTGTCTCCAGAGATGTATTATGAAACTAAACAGCTTCGGTGGAACAGCTTGCCTTTCTCACATTTTGCTTTTCCATCTCCTATCTAATAACAAAAAAAACCAAAGAAAATTATCTCTTCCTTTACTCTAAAATGCTTTCTTTCAGAGTGTGATAATATTTAGTCGTTTTTATGTACCTTGTCCTAACTCTTCTTTCTCAAAATTCTGATGCCTGAGGAACAGGGGTCTTAAACAAAATGTTTTACTACAGTGCTGTAAATCTCTGTAATTGAATGGCCTGAGGTCCATGGATTCTTTTGAGGGTAGCTTGTTTAAACCTATACTTAACTATTTGTACTACATCCCAGCAGAGTCTGATCACATAGTGACCTATTAAAGTTGTGAAGTGGTTCCGCTGATACCCGTAAGACTAAGTAAGTACAACCAAAGGTTCGTCTGGCCACAAATAACTCATTTTCTAAGATATTGCAAAGATACTGCTTGTAAAGGAATTTGCTGAGATTGAGGTTGGAGAAAAAAGGTCAAAAAGACAAGTTTGTCTTGAAAGTTTAAGAGTGCTCATTGATAAATATTGAAAACAAAGAAAAATTTTTAGGAAGAAGCCTTGCTTACTAATTTTGGCTCTATTCTTATAGCTTTGAATGGATTTAAACCTTTGAGCAATATTTACTGGTTTTAAGAGAGAAATATGAGAAAAAATAAGAACAGAAGAATGTAATTTCAGCGTATATGCAATATTAGGTTTAAAATTTATCTTTTAATTGCCTTATCACACTATTTTAGTAGAGAACAGTAATAGCAATTGCAATTTCTTTGCCCAGTTTCTCTTTGCAATGGATTAAAATTCAAGATTTTTTTTTTTTATCCAATAAACTGACAGTTATTTATATCCTCTGAGCAGAGAGGATAATAAATCTTTTACCTTGAAGATCTTGGTGTTTGATGCATCAAACTGCTGTGCGTAGAAAAACTAAGGTGATGCTGTGACTTAGGTCATATATGATGGATTCTGCCCGTTCAAATTTGAGGGTGTGGATCACTGTGCACCATAAATGTCTATACTACAGTCTTAAAAGCTACATTTGCTGTTGAATTTTATTTTCTATTCTGTGTATCAGATGATTGTATAAGAATTTTTGTAGTTTCTTCCTCTGACAATTGTTGCCAACAGACCTGAAGAAGTTAAATGAAACATAATTGTCAGTTTTATAATATCTAAAAGGAAAAGGGGCTCATTATTTTACAATATTTGCATAAATAAATGTGGTAGAAGTGTAATGCTATTGTCAGGGTATACTTCATTCTTGCTAAGCAGAATTTCTTATTTGGCATTTTAAATCTATGGAGACCTGCCCTTGTTTAATAAAAATCTTATGTAAAGCCAGGAATGTCTTAGCTTGAATTCAATCTGCATGCAGATGCATTTTCTAAAATACAAGTAATACAGAAAACTGCTTTTTGACCCAGTTTAAAGGTACGTAAATCTACTCAGGCTTCATTTTATGCAAAGAAGTTTGGTAACATCCATTACTTACACTCCTTTCTGCAAATTTGTGGATAGACAAGCATGCTGAGTAACATTCCTGCTTACTGTTTTTTTTGGTCTTTTTGACATACCTGTTAATGATGTTGAAAATACCTCTGGGAATTAGGAGAAGTAATTATTAGAAGTAATTAATTATACCTTAAAGAAAATTTTCAGTGCCTTAAGAGCAATAAACTCTATGATGATATGAGATTTTTATTTACTGCACATACCAAACTGACAGTCGATAAGGATAGAAGGTTTGGATGGATGCTATATTTTAGGCCTTTTATACCTGCCCTGGAGAATTTTCAATCTTTGTAAGAGGAATACACATAAATTACATCAATAAATAGACTATTTGCAGTGCCTTTTTTTTTTTTTTTTTTTTTTTTTTTTTTTTTTTTTATTTTATATTAAAAATTCATATTTTTTTTTTTTTTTTTTTTTTTTTTTTATTACTATACTCTAAAAATTCACAATTGTTTATTTGCTCCTGACCAAGTACGAAAGCAATGATAATCCTCAACAAGGGACTTAGAAGCAGGTCACAACAGTATTTGCTGTAAGTGTCTGCATGGTATAAATGTGACATAATATCTTGTGTATAGTTTGAAAGTCATAATCATATTGCAGAGGTGTTTCCATACTTCTGAAACTATGTGAAGTTAAGAAGGAGAACTTCTAGGTGAGCTCTTTAATGGTGCACCTCCTTTGCCTCCCCTACACAGTGATCTTATTGAGGGAATTGTTGCTTAAAGCTTCTGCCTGTTGAATATAATTCCTTGTCAATTATTAATGAGGTGTTCATTTAGGAAAAAAGCGCTGGATTAAGCCTGAACAACATGTAAGTTCTAATTACACATATTTCTGTGAAAGTTCATGAATGGCCTGAAGGATCAACACAGACTATTTGCTCTATCTCCAGCATAGCAGTCATTCAACACAACTTCGTATTTTGTGTTACCTCAGATTCTAGTGATTGGATATTTGTATCTCATGAAATTGACTTCAAAGTCAAATTTAAATCTTCCCAAATTTGTATATGAATGCAGTATACCTAAGTGAAACACTTAGAAGATAAAATATTTGGTCAATTGTTACTCAGTAGTTGATCTTAATCAGTAATTATTAATATTTAATATTAGTGTATTAGATGAATAGTGCTAAACAATTTAAACAGGATGTTTCCTGTATCTACTGTAACTCCAAGATATAATATGTGAATAAATATTTAAAACAATATCCATACAAATAAAGCTTATCTTTGAGATTATGCTTGGTTCTGTGTGCTTTAGGAGTGTTAATTTTGATTTATATTTACACTATCTGACAACAGTAGCTAAGAAATCATTCAAAGGTAAAAAATTGCAAAGAGATGACTATGAGTGAAATATGAATAAAGCTGAAAGATTTTTGGCCTGCTTTACTGTTGATATACTATACCATCAGTAACTGCAATAAACAGCAGGTCTCTGCAAGGTAGTGATTTTTTAAGCATTAAACTTCTGATTGTGTAGGTAGTTTTAGCTACTGCTACAATTACTTTGATGATGGGGAAATTTTTTACTCCATGATATTTTTGTGAGTGCTGCTGTAAAAACTTGAAGACAAATAGGATAAAAGAACAGAGGATTTTTTTGTGTAACTGAAAAATGTATGTGTATATTTATGTTTTACCAAAGTAAAAGAGGAAGAATTTTCACTTTAAGAACTTTAATCATGCTAGGTTATCTTCAGTAAAACTTAAATTTAGCCTGCAGTATTTCAGTTGAGGACACTTAGAGTTTCTAGATCTTCAATGACTTTTTTTCTCTTAAGAAGCCAAAGTCTCCCTGAATAATATTATATCAAGAATTAGCAGGAAATCCCCTACTATCTGAATAGAATAGGTTTTGGCTTTTTATTTTGGTTTTGCTTAGCTACCTTCCACTGCTGGTTCTCCTAAGCAGAGGCAAGTTCTAAGATCTTGATTGGTAAAGCAATCTAATTTGTAAATATGTCTACTTATTTTCATTGTTTTGATTTGAAAACAATCTTTATGTCAAGTGAGTTATAAAAATAATTGAAGTATTACTAAAGCTGCAAATCTGTGGGTTTTAAATTGAAAGAAATACACAGTTCATTTGGTTTCTGCATATTGATCGTGCTGAGAATATGAAAACCTTGATAAAGTGGCAAAGATTGCAATTTAAACAAAAGGAAATGAAGCTGAAAAATTAAGCAAGTCTTTGAATTCACATCAGCAAATGAAGTCTTAAAATTTATCCACATTCTGAATATTTGTTTTTTCATATAAACTGTGAAACATCGAAGTTGGAAATTAATCTAATCTATTGTGAACATTAAGAATATATAGTTAATATTTAAGAATATTACAGACCAAAATACAGCTTCTAAAATCAAAGAATAGGGAGAGTATATCAATTTATATATAACAGTAATTTAACAAGAAATGTGGAGAGAGTAGTGACATCATCTTCCTGTGGTATTTAGCTTGGACACAGTTCAGAGAGTGCAGACATTTTCAGGTGCCATTCAGAGCAGTCCTGCAATAAATTGTTGATTAGAAAGGTGGAAGATAAAATTGTTAGAGTTGTGGGAACCTGAAGTACTGTCCTACTAACAGGTGTCTCATGCAGTTTGGTCACAACTAGGTTTTTGGTTATTGACAAATAGCAACAGGGGTAGTACTGATTAGCTATCAATGACCATCCTGCAAGAAGATAAATGGTTCCATGCTGCTCTATCACCACCACTTCTATGATTGCTGTAGAAGCAATCAAATATGAGATGTTGCTGACAAAACTGCAAACTGCAGCAGCAATCATTAACTTCAGAAAGGCTGAGCTTTGTGCTTGATCAACCACAAACTTAACGGTGGGCATTTTTTCTTGTGTTTGGTTATCTGTCCTTTTCCAATGTGTTTAGTAGGGTCTAAAAAAAGGCTTGAAGTAAGTGTGGATTGCTGGATATTTAGGCTCTGGTTATTGGTTTATATCTCACTATTTTCTGCTGGTGCACATGGTCAAGTTTACTTGGCAGAAGCTCAATGGAATATAATGGTGTAATACTTTTAATGTGAGAAGAAATGAAAATGAGATTTCATCATGGTTCTCATGATTGATGAGATTTGTAAAATAAGAGGGAGTCCAATTACTAAACGGTGTTTCAGGCAAAAAGATCACTGAGTTTCTCAGTCACTCCTGACTGCTAATCAATTTGTTGAGTGATGATTAAAATGTTTTGCTTTGACCTAAAATGACTTAGCAGTTTGAGTCCTAGCTAAATGGTTCTTTTGGATAAGGAACAGTATTCCTCTTCTAAGTCACAATTCCCTGTTTTAAGATGAAAAATTTTGAGTAGTTCTTTTAGGGTTTTATAATTCACTTCATTTTTTACTTATTCAAACAAGGAATTTGTCATGTTCACAATACTTACATAACTTTTTGTCACGAAGGTAGGAAAAGAGGATGAAATATGTCAGAGATAAAGAAGATATTAGTGTTTTCAGGATGTTTTTTTAAGATCTTCCTCCTTAATATTTTGCCATATTAATTTTCTAGATTTTAAAGGGTTATTGAGACAGTGGTACCAAAATTACATTTGTAAGTGTAGGTGACTTCATATTCTTTTCCAGATAGTAAACCCATCTTTCTTAGATAAGTGAAAAAAATTATACCCCACTAAATTGTGATACAAAATATTTTGGGTTTTTTTCTGGAAGAAGGATTTCATGCAAACGTGCCAGCATATTTCTATTTTTTTGCCTGCATTGCTTAAGTTTTATTAAAAATGTATGGTTGTATACTGATTGTATTGTTGTATTACCAATGGAGAACTTCAACTTCCAGAAAAAAAAGAAAATTCTAATGGAATGCATCTCATTTGCAGGTAGACCGGATTTCATTGCAAGCTCTTCAGATGCATAAAGTTGATGCTTGGGTACAATCCAGATAAAATTTTGTAGAACAGAGCCATCATGCCTAATAGCCTTGGTAATCCTTTTGCAAGATTTGTCTAACAGTCAGATAAGAACATATAAAAGTTTAATTTGTTTGGTCTGGGAAAAAAATTGCTGGTACATCAAAATATCAAAGTAACTGATAACATCAAAGTAAATAAACCTTTTCCTCATAGTAACATATGAAACTCCTGAACTCATCATTTTCTAAAGAAGATTTATTATGTAAAAGCTTTGTGCAGAAGTCAGGTATGATTTACACACACAATTCTGGCCAAACTCCCAGATTAGATACTATACCATTAAATCTGTTACTAGTCTAAAACCCAGACTACTTCTAAGTGTCTATATAGTTTGTGAAGTGATTCAAAGCCAAAGAGGTCTTAATACACTTAAGCAGGCTTATTTAGGCAAAAGCTAAATTTGCTTTAATTTTTATTTTGAGTGACTCTTAGCTTAAACAAACTAGGATATATGCTAATTAGAGAACTAATACATGCTAGTTTAGAGAGTTGCAATGTCTTTGGAGAACTCTAAACAAATTTTTGTAATTTTTTGTAGTTTGTATTTCACTATTAAAATTGCAGAGAATGCAACTGTAAATTTGCAGAATGATATTTGAGTTGATATTCTTTTCTGTTGGTCATATTTAAGAGACTGAGGAGTGTTAGGTTCATATAATAAGAGGAAAAAGTCATATTTCATATGTAAGACTGTTTTGATTCTGAATTTAACTGAATTCTTTAATGCCACAAGAAATACAGAAAATCAAATGCAAAAAATAGTATTGTGTCTTTAAATGTATAGGGACATCTATAAGACCAGAACTTATAATATACAGACTTTCTTGAAAAGTGTGAAGGTGGAAGGAAAGCTGAATTAGCGTATCCACTGCCTAGAAGCAGAGTCCAGCTGTTCTTTGGAATAGCTTGTTTTGCCCCCAGGCACAAGTAGTGCCAGTGTTCCCTCTCCATATTTACTCTAGGTAGCAGAGCTTTTTGGGAAACCACTCTAAGCGATGCTAAGCAGGAATTTGGAAATGCAGAGCAAGCAGACTGTTTGCTTGCGGGAAAAAGACAATTTGTCTGTGCTCAGTGGAGTAACATCTCACTTTAGCAAGATTTATTGCCGCTTCAAGCTGAAACAAGTTTCTTGATACATATGAAAAAAAGAAGATGTGGTTGTCTTGATCAAAGCACTGTCCTAATGAGTAATTGATCTGTGCTGTATGTTCAGTTTTGCACAGACTTGAAGAAGACAGGTAGTTATTCCCTGTTTCAAATTTCTCATCAATCAAAACGGAAGATACTTTTCTACTTTTTTAGCTTGCTATGAGCAAAAATAATTCCTCATAAAGACTCTAGTATTGTGGGTCCATGGTTCTGGAGAGAAACTTAAAATACTAATATTCAGTACTTCTATATACCTTCACACTAATATTTCTTCATTGTGTTCTGATCTCTGCCAAGTGGTTGTCCCACTGGTTTGTTTGGATTTAGAGCAATTCCCTTGTGTGACCCATAATTGGCTGTATCTTTGCCTTTCATTTCTATGTGCATGTATGGAAATTAATTCTTCAACTTGATGTTAGATATATATCATTCATATATGTAATTATATGAAAGCTGGTGCCTTTTTGAAACTTGAAGTTATTTCAAAAAAACCCAGAAAAAATTATATAGACTGAATTGACAACAGATAAATACATTATAAACATTATGGATGTTTTTGTATTATGAATATTTTTCAATTATGTGATTTTTGTATTATGTATTTGTATTGATATGAGACACATAAAAATTCTCTATATTCACTAAATTATAAGGCATGTCTCCTTCTGTGTACTACCAAATATTTATAATGTTTCAATTTTCCATGCTAACCTTTTTGCAGAGAAGTGCTGTTACTTGAATATCTTGAGAAAAACCCAGGTGATCTGCCAGCAGAGAAGTATTTCTTTAATGAATAAGCCCTTTAATTATGTTCTCGTTCTGCTATATGCTCAAGATTGTAAAATTGCTGGAGAGAAGAGTAAGTAATTGAATAGCAATTTAAGTGTGAATTTATTAAATCAATTAGATTTACAAAAGTAATTTCAGACACAGTGCTTCTATGTTGGGCACACCAAGTATATAAAAATTTAAAATAGATGCTTGTAAGTGCAGCATAGTTTCTAATGGGAATTTGTCTTGGTTATAATAGTAAAAATGATTGATTCTACGTGTCTTGTAAAGCTTATTCTGTAAGTTATTCTTATCCTAATAGCACCTCAGAGGTAGGCCATTTCATTTCAGATTGCTGGGGAATCTCTAGGCATAATAAAAGATTTAATAAACTGATGAAAATTTATAACAGTGATGGAAATATTTCTGTGCTTTTATTTTCCCCTAAAACAAACATATCTTCTGTATTAACTAGTTTGATAAAGCTATTAATTTCTCTACACTTGGAACTTCCATGAACATCATGTTAAAATTTTATGTGTAATGTACTATGTAATATTTTATGTGGTACTTTAGCAAATGAAAGGAAAATTAATTTGTGCAATTTGATGTGTGTGTACTGTAACTAGACAAACATAAGGACAGAAAACGGTTACAAGGGCTTTTGTGATCAATTGCTACGTTAGCCTTCCTGAAGGCCTGACCTCGTACCATGGTGTTTTGTGCAGGGTAGCAGAGTGTGAGAGAAGTTGCTGTGTATCAAAAACCACAAAGAATGCAATATGAGTGACTGCTACTCATTTCTTACCTTTCTTGCTTTCCAAATAGTGGGAAAGGATCTGCTTTTCCTTAGTGTGACAAAATAAGATGTAATAGATGCAGAATTTATTGTCTTTAATGGAACAAGAACTCATGAAACAATTTCATTGTCCCTCCAGTTTAGTGACCATCTACTTCCTCTTCTGCCTCCCATGAAACACCTGTGATCCTTCATCACATTTCCTATCCCATGAGACTGTTTCCCTGCTTGCTATCCAGAGATACACAATGCTGTGAAATGTAACTCTACTCTTAGGGTGTTTTTTTTCTTCTCCACTTCCAAATGTCCTTTGATATCTGATATTTAGAACTCCAGTCACTGTTTTTATGATCCTTTTTCTTTCCGTTACTTTACCTCCACCAGGTTGTTTGGATATTCAAAGTCTTCTTCATCTGCATAATTTCCAGATTCTGTATATTAATTTTTCACTACTCTCCTCAGTCTTCTGCATTCAGGAAATTTCAATCTGAGAAGAAAATTTCATGCTTGAAGAATATATATTATTATAAGAATATTTTCCTGATTACTTCACTGTGTACAATGTTAAGGTTACATGTTAGTAGCAATATCAAGAGGGGATAGGAGAGAGAATTAAAACATATTACTTGCTAAAGAGTATATACATATTCCCATGACATTCAGTAAAATATAAAGATCAAAGCAGTAAATTAAACTATTCAAGATTAAATAGATAGATTGATCATTTAACTCAAAGTGAGACTTGAAAAACATTTCATTTAAAAGTACAAAAGTGAGTAGTTGAAATAATATTATCAACAGCTAATTTTGTCCACACAGGGTGGTCTCAGAATACTAATATAGGAAAACCTATTTACTATTTGTTTTTTAAGGCAGTAAAAGGAAATTGTTTGTAGACTACCATTATATTATCTTGGGTACTTTTTGTATGGCCTCGTTGGGTATTAGGCAATCATTTATGGAAGTAAAGTAACAAACCCCTGGTCTTAAAATATTACAGCTCAATGAACATGGAAATAGCCTAAAAGTCAGATCCCTATTTTGTAAGGTATAAAGTGTTAGAGAAGATAATGAAAGAAAGTAAGCTTGAACTCCTTGGCTTTATTAAGGTTTTTGTATATATTAAATTTATAACCACAAAGAACAGTGAAATGTGGAAAATGGAAAACATAATTTAAAACTTCTTAACATTTAATTGGTTGCTGGAACAGCCAATAGGAAAGCTGATTGGATGTTTTCTCTTGAACAGATAACAGAATCTCAGAATGGGTAAGGTTGGAAGGGAGCACAGTTGGGTCTTCTGGTCAAATCTTCCTGCTCAGTCATGGTTGTCCTAGAGAACATGGCACAGAATTGCATCCAGATGTGTCGTTTATCTCTCCAGTGAGGGAGACTCCACAACCTCTCTGGACAACCTGTTCCAGTGCTCGACCAACAGTAAAGTTCTTCCTCTTGTTCAGGTGGAACGTTCTGTTCATCAGATTTTTATGTTCAGCCATCAATGGTTGGCTGGGTACTACTTTCTGTACTTGGAAAATATTAGCAGCTATGACACTTAGGAAATTCAGCAATACCTGACTCTTTGCTAGCTTGGGGTATCACTAGGCAGAGATATGTCTTCAATATCCACAATCCCTACTCTCTGCTATCACGTTACCCGTGAGAGTAAAATGAGTTATATTCCAAATCCCACAACACCTCCTAGGCCTGACTTCACTATCATAAGCTAGTAATTAGTTGCCCCATTTTGCACTACTGCCCAACTCCATGCACCACTTTGTGTGCTCTCACAAGCTACACCTACCCCAGTGCCTGCCCCTGACTAATTATTTGAAAGAGTCATGGCCCATCAAACTGGGCAGGGTGTTAGGTACTAAAGCATACGAGCCCTTCAGATCAGCCACAGAGCACTGATGGCTTAAGTAGACACTGCTGTGGACTCTTTCCCTAGGGAGTCTTCTTGTTTAAGGATTCAGAAGTATATGCTCTACTGTGAAGTAGACAAGTAGTATACTAGTCACCTTAGAGCCATTTTGTTGACCCTTTTAAAGAATTCATCGGTTAGTGGGTATAAAGTAAGTGATGACTTTCAGAAAACTTTTTAGAAATCAACTAGTGATATTGGTTGTTAGGAAAAACTGAAAGGGTTGTACGTACTCACCAGAGTTTGAAGTAGGGGAGAAGACCCTAAGATTATGTTCACTTTCTGAAGGGTCCATGATTATTTTTTTCATTTTTTTTTCATCTGCACTACCAATGCACCAAAATTTGGCAACATTGTCACTCAAGGAGAGAGCAAATTTGATGGCGTGTATAGCCATTTCTTTTTCACCTGCATATAAAATGGTCACAGATGAAAGAAATGTTTTCTTCTGGTGCAATCTGACTGAACATGTGACCGATATTTTACTAACTAATGCATTTAAGGTGTGAGCTGCTACATTATGCAGAAGAGGTATGAATTCTAAGGCTAGATACTGGATTGGAACTGAAATTCTTGTGAGGCAGATTATATCCCTTATACACAAGTTATTTAACATCAGTCTTTTAAATTAACATCACCCTGATGGCATGCTTGAAGCCAAGCAAGATATGGTGTGGAAGTATTGATGCAACAGGTAATAACAATCCTGTCAGTCTTCAGGCTGGTCTAGTAGATAATTCCAGAAATAACCTTGAGATATTGCACATTTCTCAGGGGAGTGACAAGTAAGAAGACACTTTCTTTCAACTGACCTCAACAATCACAGCTAAATCTTGCTGAGAGCAGTGCTGGACCACAGCAGATGTGATAAACATCACAGGGATCCTGGGTGAAATGTGTGAAAATCACACTAATATGCTATGAAAATGTGCCAGCAGAACCATTTCAAGAAGTGGACTATCTTCTTATTTGTCCTCTTACCAGACTTCTCTGGGTCTTCCAAATAGTTATGGAATATGGCAAAAGAAACAGCATTACACTTGCAGTCAGATGTCACTTAAAAAAAAAAAGCCTTAATGAATATTGTGACAATTGTAAAGGTCAGACAGACCAAGACAGACAGCTGGATCTTGACTGTAACAGAGATGATGGATGCTATATAAGGTTAGGAAGTGTGCCCATGTTCTTCAGTGACGCTCTGTTAGCTCAATATCCTGGTGCCCTTATCCATGGTACAAGTGGCCTAGAGAGGAATTAGCACTTTTACCTCCATACATTAAGCTCACAAACTAGCATGGAAGTTAAAATTCTCACCAACTTCATTAACAATTATATTTTGGAGTCAAAAGTCTGTCTTCAAATTCTGTCATGGGGGTAGAAGCCAAAAGATGAGAAGGTCAGGAACAGTAGAAACCTTTTCAAATACTACATCTAAATACACCAGAGCTGAGCTATTGATCCTTTTAGACAGTTTTTTAATGACTAATTTCAATTTCAGTAGAATGTATCTGTGTACAGATTTGCATTTACAAAGAATTTTACAGTTGAAAATGAAATTACAATATTCTGGTGTGTTAGTACTTTAATACAGATCTTACTGCTTTACTCCCACATAGCTTCTGCTCTTGCTCACTGTGTGGACACACACACACACACACACACACACACACACACAAACAAATCTATGCATTCCCAGACAGAGTTCTTTGTTACCTTGGGCTATGCCATGGAGAGTTTTGATAGATCTAAGTGAAAATAGCAGTCAAATTTTCTTGCTGCTGTCCTGTTGGTTTTGTTGTTGTTGCTTTCATTTTTTTTTTTTTTAAACAAATATTTGTTTCCTCAAAGGTTTTGGGATTCTTTACATATTGGCATTGAGCATTTCATGATTTACCTATAGTCAGATTCCTTCTGTGCTGGCTCTTCTGATAGGTAAAAAGGGTAAAATTCTTAGTATTTTTCACTTTTTTGCCACTTTATGTAAAAAGACGGCTTGCTTTGACAGAAGGTTTTAGAAATGTTAGGAGATAACAGATCTAGGGCTATCATGATGACTCATTATCACAATCTAGATTGAAGTAATTGAATCCCACACCCATGACATAAAAGAAGACAGTAAAAGAGTGTTTCTCCAATTACTTAGTGTGCCTGGACCATCCAGTATACTTGGCACTGCATGAAATGTTGGCAAAATTTGTGGTATGAACCAGATCAAAAGGTGTTCTTGCTGTAATTTCCAGATTGAAAGCTAAATACATGTTGAGAAATCATTTCTCGCTCCTCCTTCAGTTATGACTTCTAAGATTAGGTTACCATGTGTCCCTAGGACTGAGACACTCGTTAGTGTGGATAAATGGTGTCACTGCATGCCAATATTAAACTTTGCCCATTTCTTCACTTATCAACTTGACTTTCAAGGAGAGGTCATTGTCAGAAAAATACATTTTTATTCCGTCACCCCAAAAGTTAATACTGTGTTCCAGCTAATAAGGAAATTCTTCTTTGTCTCTGGTACACATTTTACTGTTCTTCTAAGAATCAGTGATCTTCTGGGATTGATACTTAGGTGATTCCTGGTGACTCTTGGAGGTCTCATGACATTCAAAGCATCTATGTAACATTAATTTCTAGGTCCCTATGTAAATAAAGACAGCTATCTTCATCCAGATAATATTCTTGCATCAATTGCTATGGAATGCAGAACTAATAAGCAGAATTCTATAAACTGTTTCAGACATATTAATGCATATGTTTATAGCAGCTGAATAAATTTGCAGCAGGTAAAATATAGACATATATAGAGGAATAAAAACATTTTTTTAAATCACGTTTCAGCATTCAGAATTCACAGACTTTGTATATTCACAGACTTCAGATTCAGACACTTTGTATACTAGTTTTTTGTTTAATCGGTTTCTAATCTTTTTCATGGCATTTTACAGACACTGTTATCTCTAAAGTGCTCTGGTTCTGTCAAAGAATCAGATCTAAGTATTTTCAAGTTTTTGGAGGAAATCTTGTCAACTTTGAGAGTTATAGATTCAGTAACCTATTTCAAGGTTCTTAGATTATTCTAGGCCACTTCTGCTGACAATATTGTCTATATATATTTATCTGTGTGAGGGAGGAAGGGAATTGAGTACTGTTAATACTAAACTACAGTAGAATTCTAACTTATGTTTGTAGATAATATTACTGATAGGGATCTGTTCTCTAAAAGAGGTTGAATATTTTTACACCTCAGCTCAGAAAGGGAGTGGGTTGTGTAATATTGGTCTTCCAGATGTGAGCTGGTAACAGCAATTAGCTGAAAAATAGACTGTATTTAAAACAGCCATTTACTACGTAATAACTATTTACTATAATGGTAGTATTTCTCAGTTACTTTTAATTGAATAGAAGTATTCATTTTGTCTTTCTTTCACTCTCCAACTTTCCTGCCTGCATGAATGCAGCTCAGACTTCAAATGTAACTTTGGATACAAATAATGAAACTCATTTAACTTAATTTAACAGAATGTGCTATTTTAAGATACAGTTCATTTCATCCTAAAGTGGATGTCTCTCTGAAAATTTCTGTTATCTAACAAGTCACACATGCAACATCAATCTAGTGGATGAGGCATGAGTATTCAAGGTCTAGAAATTATTAGTTCACTGCACTTAGAAGCTCAAAACAAATTTTATTCAGTTCAGTCATTACATATGTCATTCTGACGTATTGTTGACCATTTGTGAACTACGGGAGCTGCAAATTACAGTAATAGATGGTGGAGATGGGAAAATGGACCATTTCTTTCATATAATCACTAATGTGGTTTTTTTCAATACCAAGAAAAATTAACACTATGGTAGTCAATAATAGTTGTTCAACTTTGCAGCTGATGGGACAGGTTTCTTCAAATTTTACTTTCAGTCAGGTGTCATTTTATTTATGTTTTAAATTGTTGAGGATAATGATCACTTTTTCTGTTTGCTCTTACCAGAGTGTAATGGTACTGCACATTTTCAGTCTAATGGTACCAAACACCAATATGATTAAAAACACATCATTTGTTCTTCAGTCACTTTTGCTTATTCATAGTCTATATTGCTTTTTTTTTTTCTTTTAAAAGCTGGTTCCATCATCTGCCTCTACAAACTAAAAACATTAAATAAGCTGTACTGTCATTTCTCCACCTACACCAAAATTATTATTTCTGACCAAGTGCCAACACTATCACAAGGGAGGGAGGGATGGTATTGTCTCAATGTGCATATATAAGATTAATGTTCAGGAGGAAATAGCAGATTGTGCACAGGATTAGTAAAACAGCACAAGATAATAGTGATAGTGTTACAGTGGAGTTTTGTTAAATCTGGGGTTTTTTTCCAAACAGCTTCTACCATTGTTTACATTTCAAATACAGAAACATACTTGTAAATACAAATGCATCTTATTAGCATAGATAAAGTAGGAATATTTTTAAATAATTCTTAAAAAGGTCTCTATCTCTGAAAGTCTTACCCTAGATATAGCAAATGTGGACAGATACAGATTAAAAATAAAAACAGCTAGCAATGTATCATTATACAGTGTCTTTGTCCATAAATACTGGGAAATATTGTAATGCTTTTTTTCCCAGCAGTACTCAGATTTCTTGGCATAACTCTAGATAAGATCTTGGAGTCCTAGTTGTAATTTTTTCTGTTCTTAGTTAAAAGAAGCTCCAAAACCCACAGTGTGCTTGCACCAAGCTAAAAACAAAGGATCAAGAAAAACTAGGAAAACTGATATATGCAAAGAAAGTAGTAGAATGGCTTGAAACTGAAACTAAAGTACTGATAATTCTCAGGAAATCTTAGGGAGCTAAAATGTTCAAAACCTGAGGTACATCAAAGTAGAAGTTACTAATAGTATACTATTTTATCAGAAGCGGTTGGCTGGCAAGGTTTGTAAAACTTATAGATTTTTTGGAAATTAATCAAGGCTTTTATCTGAATTTAGACAATGATCAGACGAATCCATTGTTGACACTGTTCTTTCTATATCTTTCCTCTATACATATATTTGCTTTCCTGCCTCTGTATGTGTGTGTATGTATAAACTTTGAAATGCCTGTATTTGTATAAGGCATTGAGACCATGACAGGCTAATTTGAAAAACATGACATTGTTTTACGGCAAAATTTTAATGCTTTCAAAAAATAGTTAAGTAAGCTTTAGCAGTCATGCCAGTATAAAAAGAAGCTGATTTTTCCTCAAATCTCAGGATTACTTACTTTGAGGGGAACTGAAGTAGTCATAAAACAAAATTGTTAATGAGAAGGGAATTAAACTATAGTCAGTTATCTAGAAAATGATATTGGGTAGAAGTAATGCACTTTTGTTAATTAACTTTAATTGTAAATAATTATTTAGCAGGTTTTTTTTTTTTTAATTCAGGTATAAGAGCCTCATGAATACTTAATTTTATATTTCTCTCAAAAGAGATGTTATGTGAAAGAGATAAATCTTTACCTTTGAAACTGTATGTGCAAGGTATTTAGTCTTTCTTCTTCTCCATCTCTCCTGTTTCTGAAAATAATCTGTCTTAATAAATGCTCTGGCACCAGTCTCAGAGTAAAAGTATCTTGTTGTTGCTCTTGTGAGTCACACATCCTTAGTAAGACCATGAAAGTAGCTGCCTTTCATTCTCTGCAAAATGGCTGGACTTGGCACTTCATTTCAAGGATCACTCTTTGTCTAGAAGTGTATGGATGTCATGTGTTTTCTCTCCTCTGAATTTATGGAAAGGGACAGGGAGAAGTGAATCATAAGCTGTGTTTTGAAACCTGTGATAGTCCTTTGTGTAATCATAGTCGTGATACAGTGTAAAGAAGGCTTCTCCCTTTCAGTTTTTCCTTTCTTGTATAGAGGTGTGTTAGGATAAACATTTTTTTATCAAACAATATGACCCTTGTAAAAAACTACAGTGCATAGAAACTCAGGTGGAGATGAAGTAACAATAAAGGCGTTCTTCCTTTATCCTGAAGAATGAGTGTCATTTTTCCTTGAGCTTTTGTTAGGTTTTCATTTCATATGATTGAATGTCTGACAGTCAAATCCACACAAAGACCAGACCCAAGCAAACAGATTTCAAAAAGATAGGAAATGGTAGGAATAATAGGAAAATATGTGATGGTGAGCACTGATAGGATTTTTAGGCTTATTTTGAGCATTTTTGATTTGGGTGTTTGGCTTGGTTTAGCTTATTTTTTTGTTTGTCTGTTTTAAGATGAAATTCTTGCTATTCCTGTGTAAAACTTGAATTGCCTCTCTTAAGATGGTAAAACTAAACTTTGTCTCATAGCTTGCTTTTTCATGATCTTCCTTAGCCTTAATGTGAACCTCACCACTGCTTCAACAGGTGACCCAAGAGATTTCTCAGAGTTTAGGTACACACCTTTAACTGCTCATGACTTTATCTGTCACAGATTCCAAGTTCTTTAAAGCTCTGAGGAGCAGGTCAAGAATGACTATAGTCGGTAGGGTTATCTTTCCAGGGAAAAGTTTCCAACTGCAGAATCCATTAGGAACCTTACTTTTATACTTTTTATCTGTAGTGTCTCTACAATATCAATAAAAGTACAGTAGTACATTATGAAGGGGTACACATATATTTGGGATGCCTGCTCAAACATTTTTTAGTGATAAGGGTACCTGATCAAAAGTGTTTGGAGCCCTCTGTACTAGACCTTCTCCAGAGGTACCTTCAAACCTCAGCACTTCTATGACTTTTTGGTTCTGAAATTACTTGGTACATCTGCTAAAAGTGTCAGGAAAGGGTTTATATAAGGAATTACTACAAAATAATTTAACTTCCTTTCCTAAAATATGCATATGATGCTGTGTTTTTTTAAAAAAACCTACAACTCATCTGGAATCTTTTTTGTTGTGTGAAAAAACAGGTTTCAAGTCTATAATATTGTTAACTTACTGAATTCCCTGTTACTCAGTAAAAACCTTCTCCCTGATCTTTCAGGGGTAATAAGTAAAACAAAGAAAAAAATGGCTCCAGTAGTGAAAAAATATGTTTTCCTCTATTGCTTTTAAAAAAACTGTATAAAAGGAGAGATAATTTGTATTTTTAAGGTATCATGTTTATTTACATTCTTTTCCCTAACACAGCAGTTTATCAGTGATTTAGCAAAAAGCATGAAGATTCTGTTTTCACTTTAAATCTGAGTGATAGGAATAAAGGGATAACACTGAATGCTAACGTAATTTTCTTTAGATAGCATTTAACCACAATATATTCACTGTTAATATATGTTGCACAGAAGAATTGTACTTAATGGCACAGGCAGTATGTCTTTAACACACTAGAAACTCAGTTTGTTGTTTTCTCTATTTCATTGTCAGGAAATTATCTTGTGTATTCAGATGAAATGTGTTATGTGGTTATTTGTATTCTGAAACTCATAGGAAAATGAAAAGTTCATAGTTTTTCTGACTCTGCTACTTTTGCTTTTATTGTACGATACATATTAATTTTCACTGCCCCTCTTAGGAGTACATTTATATAGCCATACGCTAACCTAGCAGGTTTTGAAGGGATATTTGACATACAATTAATTCATGTAGATTAATGCAACAATCTGATGTGCTGTCAGATTTTCTCATTATTTTGTGCACTTTTTAGGACATGAATCACTGAAGTGATCAAAGCAAGTAAGTATGATTCCAAACACTATTGTCAGTGAGTTGATAGTAACGTCTAAAATTTCAAGGATACAGGGGTTCATTTTTTCTTTAGATTTGCTATTCTCAAGTGAAATAAATTCTATGAGGCATGTTAAAAATATATTTGTACTAGTCTGAAAACAAACCAGTGGGAGACTGCAAGTCAAAATTATAATTTAACAGGAAAATTAAAGTAAATGCAATAATACAAGAAAAAAACTGACAGAGTCAGGATACAACCTGACACCCTGTTAGTCAGGGTGGTGGTAGTAGTCCAAGCGAAGTGGTTCAGTTGAAGCAGTGATCCCATAGAAGGGTCTGGTCTCCATCTGAAGGTTCAGTGATAGCCCTTGTCCTCTGGGAATCCAGTAGGGAGGGTTGGCTTTGGCAGTTCCAAGGCCCAGATTATATTCAGTTGGGAATGCTTGGCTCCTCCCCTCTGGGCGGAGCATCTCACAATGGGATGAGGTAATTCCAGTGAGGTAATTCCATGAATCATGTGGTGGTTTCTTGATGGCCTATTAACAGAGATAGACCCTGGAGGGAGTTATCAGGGGTGAGTCATGACAGGAGATAACAAACAGTGCCCCACCTGTTTTAACAGCTTGTGGAGATGGTAATAGAGTATATCTTATATTGCAACCTAGGACAACATTGCACTCAGGTTTTGTATGTGAAATAATGTTTATGTACAGCTCCAGGTATTGCTACACATAGTAATATTACCCTGTTTCCAATGAGGTAATAGCTCATTATTATAGCATATTCCTGTACAATGGAGTGTGTTTTCTTTTTTTCCTATGGCTGTAAATGTTTCGATCCTATCATGTGGTTTTAGATAAAATTCTTTATGTGAGAAAAACTAAATTTTTCTCATGAGAGACAATAAAAAGATACTCCTTTAAAGATTTACATCAAAAATTTTTTGTGGTATAAAAACACACAAAGCTGGAGTATGTATGCTGAACAAGGTATAAGCAATACCAGTTATTTATAGACAGAATGCTTTATCCCCAATACAATATAATGTTGACCATAATGTGGCTAGAAGCAAGAGAACTTTGATACAGAAATTTTTTCTCTCAGTAAACACAATCAGAAACACTTTTATTTTTCTAACTGTGTTAGGGCATTGTAGGATACTGTTCCATTAACTTATTTCTTTTGTAAGCAGGATTTTTCATTTAGGCTCTACTCTCTGAAGTATCTTGTAGGCTGTTTTGTGAATGAGCAAATAATTAGGGTATTTTATTCATGTAGTCATACATTTAGAACTGTATTTAGTTTTTCAAAACTCCTTGTGTTATCAGCTTATCCAGAAAAACCCCAACCAAAGACAAAACAATTAAGAATGGAAATGTCAAGAGTAATGTTAAGCCTATCCCTGTACTTTCTGACAGTAATCTGCATTTACGGATGCAGTGAGATTTGTGCTTCACAGAAGTAGTTGGACTGATTTAAGTCTTTTAAATACTGGAAATATGCTTAAGCATCATCTTTACTGTGTTTTATCTCAGTGACAAATGAGACTCTTTACACTTGAAAACTGGTGGTTGCAATGGTAGTGAATAGAGAAGAAAGAAGTGAGTACTCTATGAACTAAGAAGCAACAGAACAGAAGAATTAAATCTGTGGATAGGAAATGAGATTGGCTAAAATCTTGCTTTAGGGATACTAGACGAACAAGTGGATAATGATTTCTACATGCATTAGAAGCAGTCTCACATCCATGGATCCTGGTCCTTTTATGAGGACTTCAATCACCCCAATATACGCTGGTTAATATTCAGTGATCTTCTCTGAGCTCTAGAGTGGTCCATCCCATTGAGCAGGAAATTGGGTAAAAATCCTGGGAGCCCTGTGTCGGTGAACAAGGAGCTCCTAGAAACACTCAACTGCAAAAAGAAATTCTACTGAGAGTGGAAGTAAGGACAGGTAATTTGAGAGAAATACAGAGATGTTGCCCGAGCATGTAGAGATACACTTAGGAAAGCCAAGAGCCAAGTGGAATTTAATCAGGCCAGGGATGTCAAGGGCAGTGAGAAGGGCTTCTATAAGTACACAAGTGGCAAAACAAAAGCTAAGTAGAATTTGAATCTTCTACTAAATGGAGTGGGGGCCCCAGTGACAAAGGATATGGAAAATGGTGTGGCCTTGAATGGTGACTTCCCCTCAGACTTTACTATCAAGATCAGCTTTCAGGAATACCAGCTCGAAAGTCTGAAACAACAAAAATGTACACTTGCTGGAAATGGATCAGATTAGGGAATACATAAAAAAACTGGATTTACATAAGTCTCTAGGCTCTGATGACATGCATCCACAAGTGCTGAGGGAGCTGGTTATTGTCATTGCCAAGGCCACACGATAATCTCTATAAAACAACAGTGGTTGAGAAAGATGTTCAAGGACTGGAGGAATGCCAAGAACACTCTTATCTTCAGGAAGGGTAAGAATGAGAACACAGAGAAAGAGGACACAGAGTCAACCTCATCTCGGTCCCTGGAAAGGTGATAGAACAAATACCTTCCAGGCAAGGACAAGAAGTTCTTTGGGTGCAGTCAGCATGGACTGTGAAAGAGGAATACATGCTTGACTAGCAGGGAGAACCTGTCAAACCTATTAGGTTAATTTTGTGAATGCTAGGGTCTGAACCGGAGCAATATGCAATGCATATGCATACATATATGCAAATGAACTGATCTTTATATTAGAAAAATATTTGAGAAAAGAGAGTGGATTGCATGAGAAATAGTTACTTGTAGGTCTTCTTTCATTCAGGACTATCTTGATGGTTTTTGCACTGCAGTTTTTTACTGGGAAGTCATTCAAGGTGAAGCCTTGAAGGTTCCAATTACAAATGAGGTAATGAAACTCCTATTAGGCAGGGCCAAGATACATAATTTTCAGATTTTGGTCTTGATTACAGTTTGGTTACTAAATTTTGTGGCTCCAAATGAGGAAAAGAGACATTAAAGATGAATAATTTTGGCCTGCATCATGCAAGGAGGAAAAATGCAGATGGCTAACTAACTGATTAATCACTGGGAGCAAATGCAGCTTGTTACAGCTTTTAAGTAAGAAAGTCTATGAAAGGAATAAAATTAAATAAATTAAATTTAAAAAATTAAATAAAAATGTTATATAATATTAAAATATTAAAATATTAAAAATTAAATACTAAATAATTATTTTCCTTATTCATTTTTATTAGGATCATGGAGTACACTAATATACTGTGTAAATGTGTGGAAATTGTCCCAGACCATTGCACGGTTTCGATCTATCAGATTTATAAGATTGCAAGCTGGCTGATGAAGAACAGACATGGCAACGGCCCCACATCTTTTAGAAAGACCTCTAGCACATATATAGTTAGAAAAGCTGATGAATCCTGAGAAGTTAAATGTATAGTGTCGTGCTTGCATTTATTTGAAAGGAAACAAAGTCCTCAGCCCAATGGATTTGAACTTTTTTCTTCAGGTTTCCATGTGACAGAGTCTGCATAACAAATTCAGCAGGAACTTCTCTGCATATATATGATTATAATAGAGTGAAAATAATTTAAAAGATTATGTCTAAATATAATAAATGATTGAGTGATCTTAAACATTACTAAGAGGATTTCATTTTTATAAATAATTCTGTTAGCTGAATATCTAACCCATCATAAAGCTCTTAAGATCAATATTATTACTGCAAAATAAGAAAAAAATAAAGGATGTCTATACATGGAAGAGTACCAATAAATTGTCTGCATTCTAGACTCATATCTTGTTATAGGTGAAAAAATAAATTGGCACTATTTCTGTTTTTAACTGCTTTCCTGCCAAATAAGTAAAATTGTCTTTCATATCTCAAGATATAATATCCTTCAAATTTAGATAAATATTATCTGAGTAAGCCTACTAGGATCAAACAGCAAAATTAATACAGATTTACATTTTCATCTTTCACTGACTTGAAGGCCATTACAACTTTACACCCTGTACATTTGAAGACAAATATTAACAAACAAAAAAAGAAAAAAAAATATTTTCTGTTCAACTTTGCCGTGTAGTAGACAGTTTGAAGGTTTGCTCAGTGTGGTATACATTTTATCAAGTTTCTTCTTTATTTCAATAACAAACAATATTCAGATGTGTGTAATAATAGTGCCCTTTTCTATATGTACAATTTTAGATTATGTTCTTATGAAAAGGTGGAGGAAGATTTAAAACAAAGCAGTTGTTATATGGATAAAGCAAGACCATCCTCCTCGTGAAATTCCTTCCCATAAAAAGGGCCACTTTAGTCTGTGTGGAATTAAAATTTATTATCCTACATGCTGAACCACGAGTCCTTCAAAACAGTATGAATTCACTTGAGAGAGTGATAGACAAATAATTTAAGAGGGAAAAGAAACTTCAGAGAGACATTAAAAACAAGATTAATCAAATATTTTATTAAATTTTGTTTTAGATAAATGTCATGAGAACTTCTAAGAGATATTTGAGGTCATGGAGGTCACTGTCATGTAACAGAGCATAAAGCACTGAATTAAGACTCAGAAACATTGAATTCTCATTCTAGTTCTGCGATTGAGGCATCATAATGTCAAGAGAGTTACTTGTCTGCTTCAAACTGACAGTCTTGAAAATAGAAATAATTGCATGTCTTGAGTCACACCTCTTCTGATATACTAATATTTTACAATGTATCATTTCAACTGACTACAAACCACGGAACAAAATCAACTTAGAAATGACAGATTACTTTTCTTTCAGAATTTAAATTCTTCAAATAACTATTATCAGTATAAAATACAGTCCATTTCAGATGTGATACCAGATTCTGCTCTCCCACATCTCCAGTCTAGCTGGTCATGCTTTAAGTCATTTGTATGGCAATTCAAGATTCTTACTGGTCAGAAGATTGGAAGGTTTTCTGTGAGAGTCTATTATTTAAAGATAATCTATTGAATGTCTAACCCTCCGAAGGAGGTACAGGGTCAAGGTACTGACTACTTGCAGTGATTAGGTCCCACAACTCAAAGGGTTTAATCGGTGCTGAGCCAAACTCTGCCCATTGATTTTACTGAGATGATATGACTGCAACAGATGGCAGAATTTGTCTTGTTCTTCTCTGGCTTCCTTCCAATTTGAGTTATTACATTCTACATAACTACAGTTATGTACAGTTTCAGTTCAGTATTTTTCATCCTCTTCATCGCTAAGCAGCTTTCATACTTTAGGAACCTGTGTTTTTTTAGGGGTTCATAGATAATATTTTTCTATCGTTAAATCAGTATTTTTTATTTATAGAAAAACAGTATGCTAAAAATCTCTCTACACAGAAACAAACACGATACAAGTCTTGAGAATCTTAGAGTCCATTTAGTTTGTTACAGTTCTAATATATTAGTCTGCCTGAGAACTGTGTTTATATGATGTCAAATGCATTGCCACCACTGTAGCAGCCACCATTTCCAGTCCTGCAAGCAAACTGAATTTTTTCAGAATCCCTGAAAAAAGGATGGTATGCTTTGTATTGGAATATAAATAAATAATTTTGCCATCAAAAAACATTTGTTTCATCTGAACCCTCCCCTGAACAAAACTGCTCAAACAAACAAACAAAAAAAACCAAATTCAACAAAGCAAAAGAAAACAAAACAAAATGCTTTTTATTAACAAAGTGTTATTATGTTCCAAAATGCATTGTTAATGACTTGTTTTGCTCTCTTCATAATTGTGGTTAAGAACAACAGATGTGTAAAAAGAAGATTCTGCTGCAAGTTCTAGCCTAAAGATTGGAAAACAATAACCAGAATAAATCATGTACAGAAGATGAAGAGAAATTTCCACGTGTAAGCATAGGCTAACAAAGTACTTTCAAGAGTAGTTGCAATGATTGCAAGTCTTACTAGAAGTAATTCTAGATTTAGTGAGAGCCTTGTTCTCATACCTGTTAATGTTACCTTAGAAACACCCTTTTCAGAGTCCTTGAAGAATTCTCACTCCTTCTCCTTCTCTGTCAAAGTATCAAAAAAGAACTTTTACTTAAAGGTGGAGATTTGTAATAGATATTAGGTTTACTATACTGTTTCGAGATGCTTACTATTTAGACTTCACTATTCACCTGTGGGCATAACCTTAGCTTTTAGTTAAATTCAGCAACAGTGAGATTCCTGTGTTCTCATCTTTCTGTGTTCTTATAAAAGTATAGTGAGATTTTTGGATTTTAATGCTTATAGTTCCAATAAACATTTCAAGTGATTTGAAATCTGTCAAATTGGAATACTTATCAGTTTTTCCAATTTCTTTGTATTTACATTCTTTTTTCTTTCTTAGCCTCTTAATATCATTCATCATTACAAATTGTGATGTATGTACCCACCAAATGTCCTCTGGTTTAACATTTACGTTTAGTTGAAGCAAGCAATGTAAATTTGTGTAGTTCTACATATGAGTTCATGGAGATATTAAGAGTGATTACATTCCTTTTCTTCTAGATGAAGATTCACTGTCATAAGGAATTAAGTTATATGTTGTATTCCCATTGAACCCATTTATCTGAAACAGCTCAGAAATTTACAGGATATCTTCAGGGATTCCAGAGGTCATGATTAGGAAAGACAGTTACATATCTTTAGCTTTCTTAATTACTTCTCTTTTAAAGAGTTTTATTCTCTTGACTCCTTTACTGTGACTAAACCATCTGGCTGGGACATGCTTTATTATTTCTTAGGGACTGTGCTAACATGGCTCATTTTGTAGCCTTTGTTCAAAATAAGCTATATGTAATGATAGTTAGATCCCCCCAGATAAGTTCATCATGTTATCCCATTGTGAATAGGACTTGTAGTAAATTAATCAGGCATGCTTTGGATGAAATAAGCTATTTGGTCTATTTTGTATAAAATGAAACTCCCTATGTGCATTATGTGTAGGAGGAACTCTCTTCTGCACTGAAAACTCACAAAGAGGAGGAAATGTTGGTTTCTCTCTCCATCAGCACGGTAGCCATTGTCACTAGTGTCATCAGTTATTGCCAGTAACATTCATGCATGGTTAGAGAGGCAGCTGAATCATATTGCAAATCATTGGGAAATTATTTAAGAAATTAAGAACATTTGAACTTTTAAAGTGAAAACTTGTCCGTTACATCTAGATGAGAAGCTGGAGGTCGTCAAAGTCTTTACACTGAGTTTGTTTCTTGCTTCCTCAGTTTGAGTCTGGTGAATACCATACCGTGACAACTGCTGACTTCCCCAACACTGCTGTGAATGGTTCTTAAGAAAACTTTTGTTTTCTTTAAAGTCTAGGTTGCTCATGCTTATTTAATTTGCTTTCCTTTTAAATAAATGTTTCACTCTTTTGAGAAAACTATAAAATAGCACAAATGTTTCCTTTCTCTCTCCCATTCAGAACCTGCCTGTTTTTTGGTTTTAATTCTTGAGAAGTATTATTTTATTACTATTATTATTATTGGTGAGCATCATCAGTTTTCTTGTCTTTTGTGGAAAATTGCTTTCCTCTCATACAATTACTGAGATGGCTATCTCTGTTAATTCTGTCAAGCTCTGACAATGAATTATATTATCAAGATTTAGTTCCCTTGTGAAAACAATGAGCAACATATTAGCTCTAGGATATGTACAAGTGACACAACAAGAAAAAGTTATTAATACTTGTGTACAGAAATAATCCATTTAATTATTGCATATTCATGATTTTTTATTTTGCACTCTGTTTCTAGGGACCTATTAATGTCTGGTCAAAACATAAAAGTGAGGCTGGTTTTATTTGGAAATGAAGCTGGCCAAAACTGCTGCATCTAGTGGAAAACTTAATGAGTTCTCTGTGCCTTCTATCTGTAGACAGAATAGTTTAAAAAATCATCCAAATGAATATGTTATTTTTTCCTCATGCTCCAAGTTGGTTGAAGAGGTAGTATTCCTTATACTGAAATATATATATGAAACAGAGCTATCAGTCTCTTTCCCCACGCACTTTTGAGTGGTCTGTTAAATGCAGTCAATGTCATTGACCTGTCAAATGATTGTAGAATATTTTATCCTTTTTTCCGGGGTAATCAGGCAACAGTATCTGTAGAGCAGCAGTTTCAACCGTGACTGCTCACAGTCAGAAATACAATACAATCATAGAAACAAACCATAAAAAAGTGTCATGTTTGAACAGAGCCATAAGAATAAAAGAATAGATCTGGAAGTACTGAAGAACTGCTTGTTCAATAGCATTTCTTTTTTTCCACGTTCTTTGTTTTAGTTAAATTATTATATACAAATTATTTCTCTTTAGCAACTAGTGGAATGAATTTTGAACAGAAATATGTAGGTTTTTCCATTTAAATTTGTATTTCAAATCACATTTTCGATATGGGGCATTGTGTATATCTGAATCATATTTCCTGTGATGTAAATTTGTCTTATGTAATGCAGAGTAACACATATAGACTGATTAATGAGAATAAACTAAATTAAGATTGAGTACCGTTCCATAAAATCAATATTTTTTAAACTAATTCAGCATATATAACTTCATGTAAGTTTAAAGAACCAAATCAAATTTAATTTTTTTATTTTGGTATATCAAACTCTCTAGTTTCAATTTCAGTAGGACATGGTTTCAAGAATGTAGTTTATGGCATTTTATGTAGTATGACAAATTATGAAAGGCGTTTGAATTATCTCGGAAAAAATGGCATATTGTTTAACCAACAAGAAATACTTCAGTATGCTAGTCACCATCTTCTTCTACTGCCTTTGTCTAGAAAAGACTCAGAATACTTTACAAGAAGCTTGGTACTGGTTGCAAAGAATGTCCTGAATCAGAATGGTTTCTGAGCCGTAATATCAACCCTCTAATTAAAAGATTTCCTCTATTTTATTAAATGTTGTCACTATGGGTATGCATACACATGAATACACTCAGAACTATTTTCAGAAGTATAAATGCAAGATTTTGACCACCCAGGTTACCCCTTTTAGAAACTTGACACATTATAGTCACTTCTTCAAGATTCATTTCTGTTCTTGACACTAAGAATACCTACCTCAGTCCATCAACAGTGTCTGAAAGTACACAAGGCCATGAAGCATGGAAAGCAGCTCAAGCTCAGTTAGAACTTTTCTGATGACTCCTTTAAAAAAAAAAATATATATGGTTATACATTGGTTGTTAATGTATCAAAACAAAACAAACAGTATCATCCACTGCCAGTTTTCATTGCAGAGATTTTATACGGATCAAACTGCAGCTCTGTAGTTAAAGTTATATGTGACCTATTTCTAAACCATCTCTGCACTATATCGCATTTCCAGTCTTGTGAATGGTTTGTTGTCAATGGCACAGAAACTGGAGAAATACACTAAGATAAAGAAATATCCTTGTCTGTCATTAAAAGGAAAAATGTGTGTAATATCCTGTTGTCCATAAACTGTCATGTAACATTTTAATGGAAGAATTTCAAGGTCGTTAAGACAATGGGATTTCTATGCATAGCCTAGAACATATTGTACAATGATATGCAATAAAACATGCCATAAAATCTGACAACTTTTATTTCAAGCATGAGAAGCAGAATATTACTCTTTGAAGTCAAACATTTTAAAAAGTAAAACAAGTACATATATAGAGAACAGCTTCAAATATTCTTGAATGTTACTCTGAGAATAATCAACATCAAAGTAAAAATGTGCTTAGGATATTTGAAAATCAATCTATTTATTTTGAGCTTAGTGTTTTGCTAAGTTAGGTTCAAAAGCTACAACAGTGCCTGGACTAAGCAGAAAAAAGCAAAAGAAAACCTGCAAATTCAGTCTAGGCATTTTTTAAACTATCTAGATGACATTACCAGTTGGGTCTCAATGGTGATGTTCAAATGGGTAGATTAAGGGAAGATGCACTATATATTGATTGGCTTTGCAGATCACAACAACAGTTAAGGTGATTTTTTTTTTTTTTCATTTTCTGTTCTGCATCTGTGTTTCAAATCTAAAATGTTTGGTTTAAGATCAGATGGATGTAGCAATGTTTCCTGAAAGGAAAAACTCTCATGCTCCTGCAGAAGGACTTTCATGAGGGACAGCTAATTGTGCATATTCATACTGTGCCTATATATTCTGTTCTAAATTGTTCTTGGAGAAAGAAGGAGACAATTAACAATATTAAGGAGACATTTAATGTTAAATGTTAATGTTAAATCCAAAAGATTTAACATTTACTCCATTTCTAAATATACTTTCAGTTATTTGCCCCACCTTAGGAAACAGCAGATCAGCTGGCTATGTAAGGTTTTTTTAATGCCAGTGCTGCCAGCCACAATACAGAAAGCGGTTACCACAAATAAACGGTTAAGCTCTTAAATGCCATATTCTTCCCAATTCTGTGGTGTTACCTTCTCAAGATAGTTGAAGGTTTATGTATTTAATAAACCAAGAAAGTGTTAATTAATATACTAAAATTGGCAGACAATTTTGTGGGGTCTGAGTGTACTTTTGAAAGAATCTGCAGGTATTGGAAAAGCTCCAAGCCACATAGGAGACCTCTAAATTCATGTCAGCAGATGGGATTTTGTTTGAAAATGCAGGGTTGCAATAAAAATTTGGGCTACTGCTGGAGTTGTTTTGTTCCATGAGCTTTTAATGACCAGCTGTTTTCTGTATCCATGGTTACCTTGAATGTTAAAACATCCTTTTCAAACAATTTATCTGTATATTATTGTTTATTTTATTTTATAGTGCTACACTTAACTATGGAACAATATTAAACAAAGGTGTGCAACAGCACAACACTCTTTTTGCCTAAGGAAATGCACATAGGTAAAATAGCCTAGAAATATCTGAATAAAAAAAGAGGTTTATTCCTTTATATTTTTTTTCTTTTTGCAATTAATACTCATAAAGAAATAAGCTACTGTATGGACTAATAAGGTAAAAACAAATGTGATCATAGAAGAGAAATACACCAATTCAAGAAAAGGAATACATATAAATGTTTCAGATTGTGATGTTTTAGCATTTTTGTTAAAGCACTGATATCAGGTTGCATAAGGTATAAATTATAGACTTATGAAGTCCCAATAGACAGTAATTAAATTTATGGATTGTCACGGAACATTGTGTAACTAATAAGATAAACAGAGATTTTTGTGTCTATGATTGCCTTAGTCTTTGTAACAGCTTTAACATATACCATTTCATTAGAATTAAGGATCTTTTTAACACAGAGAAGTATTTTTGCAGAAAAAAAAATAAAATAATTTTTATGTTATGCTCTATTATGCACTTAAATAGAATCGTTGCAGTTATGCAATGTATTTAACACTTGCCTGCACCTTCCTATATACTTATTTTTTAAAATGTGTTCCTACATTTCTAACCAGTCCAAGATATTTTCCACAGTTTTCCTGCTGAAAATGTCTTGTTGTTTCTCTGCAGTCAAGGCAACAGTTACTTCAAAGTTACTTAGCACATTACATTGAGTTAACAGTGAGGAGAAGACCTTGCATCAGGAAGTAATCCAGATGCCTAAGTAAGTATGATAGTGTTCTTCCTAAAAGAGAATATCATGTTTAATCTGCTTCTCTCTGAGTCTTAAGGGCAGCCAAGTGAACTGCCTTCATTCATTCCAGAAGAAGAATCTTCACGCTTTCAGATTATTTTATGACAACATAACTATTTTGTATCTTTCAATAATGATTCTACCTAATATCATAAAAGTGCTTTAAGTATATAAAAAATACAGATATTATTTAGATTAAATGTCATTATTCATTTTGCATTGAAATCCAAATCCTTCATGTATGTTACTTCAGAGTTATTTCCAACGTTGGCTGATATTTTTTACATTTTTGTGATTTAGGTTTAAAATAAAAGAATATTTTCAAAAAGATATCTTTTCATGCCCACTAGATTTAGGAGAATAATAACTTCAGTTCAAGCAACTAGATTGTAAGGGACACACAACTACACTTGCACATTGCTCTTAACTAGAATAAGTTTATAGTTTTAAGTAAATGTTCACTGATTTAATTTGAAGGAACTTTCAATTTCAATTGAAGTAAGTTTTTATTGACACAAGGTGGTCACATTTTAGCCTTTTCACAGTCAGAATCTTGGCTGTGTAATTGTCTCATTTAGTGTCTGTCAATATTCTAAGATTGGTTCACTCTTTAGGGTTACTCAGAAAAACAGATTTTCATTCTCAGTACAGATGTGAAACAGCATCCCAGTGATAAATTTGAGGTTTGGTATCAAAAGGGTGACATATTTATGTTGGGAATGGTACTGAAGAGTGTCTGAACTCAAAAAAATCTACATAAAACTAAAAAACCTCTCTTAGAGCTGCTGCGACTTTTAGGCAAAGGGAGGTCCCAGTTAAATAGCTCTGAAAGATTCAGCTAAAATGTAGTGATGTCAAAAAGAAAAAGCAATTAGTCTAAATATGAAGCAAGTCCATAATATTCTTCCCATTTCTCATTATATGTAATTATATATGTCTACTGGATAAGATATCTTGATTATGTTATGAAAGCACCATTTGCTGTTGGTGACATGAATGCTGCTGCTCTGGGTTATCAGTTGTCTGATTAGACTAGGATTGGGGACATGCTGTTCTCTGACAGTGACTCTGCAGTAGATCTTGGATCAATCACTTCTGTGGTGATTCTCACTTCTTGAATCAATCACTTCTTCGTCCTTTTGCATCCTCTCTTTGTCTCTTAATTTTAATTTCTTGTCTTTTTAGACTGTGAAATACTGCCTATTATGCACTTCTGTAACACCTAGAACAGTTGGAATCTAAATTCCACTGTAATTTTAGCACTTCAGCATATAAATATTCCTGAAGGACTTTTAAAATCACTGAGGTTATGATAATTACAATTATATGAAGTGTTTAAGATAAAATAACTTTCCTGAGTCAATGCTGTAAAAATTTAACCTGCTGAGTTCTAAAATATTTAGCATGAAGTTTGTCTCAGAACATCTCTTCATTATATCGTTGGAGGATGCTCCAAATCTACTTTTCTTATTTGTGATCTTGGGGAGGAAAAAAAATTGTTGCAGCCAACTGCTGTTTCAGCCTCTTTCTTTCTCTCTTCCCTTCTCTCCCACTGTTAATCCTGTCTTGGTTTTTTTTTTTTTCTTTTTTCAAATGCAAATTTCTGTTTGAGAGGAGAAAGAATATTCTTATCACTTCTCTCTTTTGCACAGTAGCTTACTGACTCCTCTACTTCTTTACTGATGGTGTTTTGGCAGCAAGTAGTAAACCCTTATTCTTTGTTTCAGTCTCATTCTTTTGGTAGTCTTGTTTCATGGGGGTTTGTTGTTATTTTTTAAGACAGGAAGCTATCAGATGTCTTTTGATATCAATGCAATTGTTCAGTGGAATTTTGACTTGGCTAGAGGTTAGGTGATGTAAAATTGATGTTTACTTAAGTACAGATTACCACAGTACTTTATTCAGATACCAGAATTTGAATAGCTGTGCCAGTGCATATAACAAACGCATAGAACCAAGCTCCGTCAAGTCAAATGTTGTTGCCAGTTTTGTGAGTTCCAGATCCATCAGCTGGGAACACAATGCAAACAAAATATCCATATATTTTACTCTGCACTTGTTTAGACATGGTGGAAATGAGCATCTGTCTCATAGTCAGGTAACAGTGAACACTAATAATGTACTCTGAGAAGGAAGCTGCTTCATTATTGATTTGGAGAAGTAGCATAAAGAAAAGTGCTGGTTTTTGAACTTTGATGTTTTATGTAAACTAGAATTTTGATAGTTAAATGTAAAATACAAAACTCAGTTAAAAATTCCTCATGTAAAAAAAAGCAACTCACACACAAAATACCTAAACATCAGTAAAATTTGAAGCATTTTGTGCAAATCTTGCTATGGTTTTTAGTGGTTACAGTATTACAGCACAATAGTTCCTACATATTCAGTCTTCTGGGAAATCAGAAATTATACTTTTAGCAAGATGTCTTATGCTTATTTTATGATAGTATCTTAATTTCAACATCTTGATGCAATCTAATCTGCCTACATATAAGTACATGTGGTACCAAGAGCCAAAAATATTTTGACTTATTCATTTCAAGGGGAGTTGTATTTATCTGTAATTAATAGTAACTTTGCTGTAGCAAAGTGTCCCAACCTTGCACTATAGAATAAATTCTAATATAATTATTAATTATTAATATATTTGCAACATGAAATTCAAGAATAGTACCGTATTTTGTTACCAAGTTCAGAATGAGTCTAGGAAGGACAGGTGAGCTAGATGATGAGAATTGATCATGGCTCAGTTTCTCTGTGTGTATAAAATTTCTGTGTGTCCTTTCTTTGCTATGTCTTTAGATTAAAATTCACTAGATTAAAAATTAGAGAAATTGCTGTGTTCAAAGTTTACCTTTACTTTTCACTGACTTGATGTAAAAGACTTCTTTGTAATACTGACTCACATATGAATCATATGTATCAATAACACTCAATGCATTATGATTTTAGCAACTTTACTGAGTACTTTACTCACAGGGTAGGATGATAACCTAGAAACCATGTTTCTACTAAATAAAGTCAAATCACAAATATGTATCTCATTAGAGAATGGGCTTTGTGGTTTTGCTGTTCATATGACATGCCACAGCAAGGTCAGGGAGTACACTGTGTATCTCTCCAGGCATTTTATCTCATTTTAGAAAGGATGTTGATAATAAATCATCCAGAAACACTTTTATTCCAATTTTCTCACTACAGCACTGTTCTGCCAAATAGCATTTTCTTTAATAGCCCACCATTTATCTATTTTTACATGTATACTACAATATTTTCCTTCCTTGAGCTCAGGGTCAGAGTCCATGAAAATGTATCTGTGAGCACTGGCTAAGATGCTCCCTCCATGATAATTCTGAATTTCAGTATAATTAAATGTTTGCATTTGGTGTACTCTGACTCTCTCAGTAGCTTTTTGTCCTGGTATCTTCATATATTTTGAGTCTGACTTTTAAAATTCTGCCATTACAACTCTTTGAAATGTGTAATATTTTTAGGCAAATCATACAAAAATTGTTCAACTTGCCATATTTCACATTTACTTACATATAATAAATATTATTATAATACTTACATATAATAAATGTTGTGACCAAGTTTATTATTCTGTTTACAAAGGTGGCAGTTGTGACTTGGAGTCAGACTTTGGAAATAGTATCCATATCTTTGTGAACAGAATTTTTTAGAAGAAAAAGCTAAGAAATTATTATTTACAGGGTTTTTTTTATAAAAGAAGTCACTCAATATACGATAAACTTCTGGTCTTTCCAGACTCTTTGTAGTGGAGTCAGGTAAGGTGGAGTTGTTTGTATGCTGGTCTTTTATGTACTACATTGCTTTAAAACAATTTTATAGAAAATCTGTAATAATTTAGACAGAAATTGCTAAAATAACTCTTTTCCTAGTTGAAAATGAAATCTTAACAAATTTCTCCATGAAAATATGAAATGTCTCAGTGCAAAAACCCACGTTTTACTTCAAATTAATGATTTTTCCTTTTATCACTGTCTTATTCTTCCCATTATGCTAAAGAGCATCTCCTTGTGTAATATTTATGCAGCATTTGAAGCCAAGTAAAAAATAGCTGAGATTCAAATACATGGTGTTATTTTTCAATAAACATGATTATTTATTGAAATACACTGAATTGAATTCTACTGCTATAGAACAGTAATATGTATTGTAATACTAGAAAGGCAACTAGAAAACAGGAAAACTCCTGTTTTCTTTAGCTTCTGTGCTCAACCTGAACATTATTCTCAGGTAAAATTTTAGGAAATAAACTTTTACACATCCCTTGACTTATCTTAACAGAAAAAAGTTTTTTAATTTACTCTAATTTTTATAAAATGTTGTCTTTAGAAACTAAAAGTGGTGCTCAATTGCAATCAATGTTCTGGTGAAAAATGGGGACACGCTGCTGTGTATTGGTGATATTACAATGAAAAATCATAGACACAGTGAGATTTTTCATAAATAAGTCAGGTAATGGAGAACTGGAGTACAACAATAAAGAGCAAAATATTCTGAAAATTAATCAAATAAATTTCTCTTTGCACAGTCAATAGGCTGTTAGAAGTCTGTGGATGTTTATTTAAAGTAAGGACATAGTATGAAATATTTTGTCTTTCAAAGTTCTTCATCATTAACACTAGTAAAAAATAGAGCAGATTTTCACTGAATATGTTTGATCTTCAAAGTGTATGGCTGAGCTGAGTAGATGAGCATGGATTTAGATGGGTGCATGCTAGTTCTATTTACTGTTTGTTACAAATTTCTACCTGCAGACAAAGATTTGTTACTAACAGAGGCTTTGAAACACGAATAGCAGAGATCTCAACAAGAATGAAACTCTTCTTTCTATCATGTTTTAATGATGTTAGCGATTGGGCTTCCTTTTTTTTTTTTTCCATTTTTTTTTAAATAAATTTTTTTTCTGGCTTTATCACATGAATTTTCTGGGAAGAGTGCATAAAGAAAAGCCCCATGGTCAACTGGTTAAGTTCTTTGTGCCACAAAGGAATTAAAATAAAAATCAAACTTAATCAAGCCTCATGAATGAATAATCAGGTCTTACATTAAATCTTAATTGCTTTTTCTAAAATATAACAAAGCTATTTGAAATACTTTTTGCGATGAGACAGTGTTTACATTAACACTTCTCAGTCTGACAGTATTTCATATTCCTTACTATGGGTAATAAGTTGCCTCCTTAATTCATTTCAATATTTTATTATCTTTCATGTATCAAAATATTTACATATTTTTAGAATTGCATGGAGAAAAAAAGAATTTATGACCTTATGGATTTAGGCTCTCTGATATATTTCCATGAACTATACAGCAACACAATGATTAAGCTAAATTATACCAGTAATTTTTAAATTTATATTCACTGTTCTTCTACATTTGAAATCATTTATTTTATCTGATCCTGCAAATGCTTCATCTTCTTTGCAATTGATCAAAAAACGTTAAGCAGTTTTGGAAAAGCAGCATACTGGTAATGAGGTATGAAGATTACTGAAGCATTCTGCCTTGAAAAAAACTAAATTTACACATGATTTTCTAAAAAACCCTCAGATTTTAAAATTAATTTTGTGAAACCTCAGGAAAAACTGAAACTTCATGTATGCCCTGGAAATAGAACACATAGATAATGAAAGAAAATAACTGATGTGGTGCTTGTAAATGACAGAAAATTCCAGTTTAAAGCAAATAAAAGTAGTAATATAAGTGTTTGATAACAGAATTCATTATTATTTGAGATAATTAATGTGTACTTCATATTCCCAGTACTTCCTGCTTCCTAAAGTGACACCTTGTTTGGCATTAAAGGATAGTATTGAGTTATACACTATATTTGGAATAATTCAGGGTGCTTTTAAATTCCAATTCAAGTCCCTAGGATGAAGAATTCTGTAGACATCAGTAACCATTGTTGTTTCTTCATATTGTGCATTTACCACATTATCGTCTATAACTAACACAATAATGTTGGGAGGGTTTTCCTCTTCCTTATGATGCTTTCTGCTTTTGGATGACTAAGTTTGTTTGTTTTCTATCACATCCCTCATAAAGCACTAAATACTGTGGCTTTAGTTGCCAAGACTCAGCTGTAGTTCACACTGTCCGAGATTTCCAACCTCAATTTTTGTAGATCATTAGTTTCATGTAAATCTGCTCATTGTGTATAAAACCAATGTTGCTTTTCAGGTTATGGCATAGCAATTGAAACATAATTTATAAAAACTGCTGCAAGTTCACAGTTCTCTCACTTTTGTGTTCAAGATTTACAAGTTTAGTATTTGTTCTGGACAGTACAGCTTCATTATTCATGTTTTCTTCTTGTCTTGGCCATAAGAAACAGTGTTTCAACGTCTGTTTTAGTCTCACTACTCTAACACATCAATTTGTTAGTTCACGGATAGATATCTTTTGCCATTCATATCTATTGTGAAGATAAAATGGTTATAAGCACTAAGTGCTTCAAGAGCCTTGTCTATTCCTATATATTTTTTCATGACTCTGCATGTTCAAATTTTGGCTGTATGAACCTGTAGATCTAAGGCTTGCCCAGAGTATTAGAAATTTTAATTGTCTTTGATAGAACATCTGTGTTTTACTTTTATATAAAATAGTATAGGTTATTGATACTTTTTTTTTTTTCCTGAGAGCCTACTTTATCACTTCAAAACACACTGGTTTTATAATCAATTAATTAAACCCAGTCCACTTCCAGCAATTCTAGCCTAGAACAAAATCAGAAAGTCCTTTTTAGAGTGCAGGTTCAAGGCTAGGCTGGTGTATGAAATCACTGTTAGGACAAATTTATTTCTTATCAGTCTTTTCCCTTGGCTTTGTGCTATCTTGCATCCTTCCTTTATGCCACTCCCTCCAGAAATGAGTATCAATCCCTGAGGATGTGTCTATTCCCATTGTTTCATAGTTAGTGAAAAAAACATCACTCTAATTTCTTTGTTCATTTGATTTGAGTACTACTATTTTTCATTAGCATTTTCTGGCCTTATTTTTATTGCAGGAAAAAAAGGGACCCTATTGTAGCAAAGATAACACCAGCAAATCTTTTTGCATTGTAATGTTATATGTGTAGAATTGGTAATTGTACTTTATTTTATGGGGCTGGTGGTGGTGTTGTTTTTTGTTGTTTGTTGAGGAGTTTTTTGGTAGTTTCATCAGTGAGACTGGGACCAATGCTCTTAGCAGAAGATCTGAAATATAGGGAAATAGCAGCAGAGGAATTTTGAGAGAATACCCTTACTGTTACCATTATATGGATAGGTGAAGAATATTAAATGCAACTCCATTCTGAAAGGGATAATTAAAATGTGACACTGTCATATACTGTATCTGTTGCCCTCTGGGAAGAATTCTACTTGTTGGATGGTATCTTCTCATGTGAGTAGTCCCTGTCACTTAGGTTTTCACAGATCAAGATGAGTCATCAGTGTTTCTTAATTTATTTTTTTTTAGTAATCATGAAGAGACTTTATTTATTTATTTGGTTAATTAGTTGTGTGTTTTTCTCCTTCAGAAAAGAAGTCCTTATTGGATTGACTTGCTTAAGTAAAAGTGGGCATGTTTAGTATTTCAGGCTGTACTTGTTAGTAGGTTTCACTACTCTCTGATTCTCCAAAAATTCTGTAGCGTTCTGTGTCTGCAGAAGAAGTTGAAGCATGTTATGTCTAATCACTCTTTCTTTTTAGTCACTCCCAGAAATGACCCAAGTCTGCAAGACTTCTTGGTAAACACAAAAATTAGTCTATTTACAGAAGGCAACTTTGTTAACACATTTCTCTAAAAAGGCCAATTAACTGTTGCATAAAAGTAAATTCAGGAGTTCAGAATATTCAGGAGAAGAGACTAAGAATTAAATAACAGTTCTGGCCTAAGTTTTAAGGAGGGAAAAAAAGAGAAAGTTTTTATTTTTATAACATGCCTTTATACTTTAAATTGCATTACACACTTTTTTCTTTTCTTTTTAAATTCTGTTTATATTGCTATTTTTCCTTCATATGAAGTAAAGATACTGTCAATTTTATATCATATAATTAGATACATAAAATAATTTATTTTCAGTTTGTACAACAGAAGATCTCACTATTTGTAAATTATAGCTGTTACATAAACAAATCCATATTCATGTCTTATGTCTTTGGAAATGTAGATCCTCTCTCCTTCAGATATTAATAAGGAAGATTATTGAAGTTCTGGAACTCTTGTAGATTTTAGACAATTACATTTTCAGGATTTTTCAAACCTAATTAATTTCAACTGATACAAATCTCAGCTTAAAACTGATAGTGTTTGATCTTCAATCTACACACGTTATACTTAAGATATAGTCTTTAGCAATAACCAAGGTTTAAATGATTAACGATCTACATTTATTCTATTATCAATCCAATATAGTTTTTTAAATCAGGCTATTAAATGTATACTATTTGCACTTATTATGCCTAATAACACACTGGAAAATAATCAATGCACCTAAATGTTCCTAAGAATCTCTGTTGTACAATCCAGTATCATCTTTTATTTCTAATTAAAATATTTGGTAACAAAAATCAAACAACATGCTGTGTTTTCCAAACTTTTCTAAGTCCTTAACAAACATTAAATTTTCATCAGAAGGAAAACTGAAAAATTAAGTCTAACTTTTTAGTCAGACATAAGTATTCCAGTTTCAGTAGCATTTTGGAATCAGAGAATAATTTAGGTTGGAAAGTACCTAAGAAAAGGATGAGATCCAGCTGAACTCTCTGCTCAAAGAGTTGACTTTGAGAATAGATGTGGTTGCTCAGAACCAGCCAATGCTTTGGATGTTTCCAGAATCAGAGATGTCACAATTTTTCCAGACAGCCTCTTTTTTTGGAACTTCACATGTGTGTATTAACCAAGAATCACCATCCTAAACATAATATATGATATCACTACTGGTTAGTAAATGATTAGTAAATATTTTCTGAGAGAACAAGCACAGTGTGCTTCTGAGATATCATCTATCTGTATATTTGCAATAGTTCTAAGGTAATAAAGCAAAGTTTTTGAGAGAATTCTGAAAGATTGAAAGACAGTAAATAAAATGGCTAAGCTCATACCTGTTTTAAGCAAACATAATGCCATTGATTTAGTCAAAGCAATGCATTTTTATCTCAGCCCAGCAGCTTCCTTAAACCTTGTCAGTTGTAATCTCACACACAAGTCTATTTTTTATTTTATGTTCTACATTTTTTCATCTACTTATTTCTCCATTTAATATTACTTTTTATTTATTCAAGATCTCTTAACTCTTACATCAATCATTTTGATAATTTTTTTTGCACTGGTTTCCTATTGATTATGACAGTTGTTGTTCATCAAATGTACCAAAAGTATGAATCATAGTAAGGCTCCCAAGCCCAGTGCTATAAAATAAGAAGGAAAATCTTTGATAAAGTGAAAGAGGTGATTTCATTATTTCCACAAGATGCAAGAGTGAAATAGAACTTCCCTTTTTTATAAGTAACTCTCAGACTTAGAAACTGATACCACATAATGGGAATAGGGTTAATACGGTTCTGTTACAGTTGGGAAGAAGGATAGTTGTCTCCAGCATTGAAGGAAAGGGCAAGATGTATTTGTTCCTGTCAGGACTAGGGCTGGAACAAGAGGCTAGATATAAAATATCTTTGTTTAGACTTTTCTAGGGTCAATAGTTCTCAGTGCCAAAATGAATTTGTCTCTCAAGGGGACAAAAAATTAAAATTCTGAAGCTTGTATTCTGAACAAAACAATTACCTTGCAAAGTAAACAGACAACATTTCTGCAGCTGTCTGGATCATGGATGCTTACTGTATCATTTTTCCCTGTGGTCCAAGAATAAATGTTCCATCTGCAAAATGATTAAATGGATTTCATAGGTAAACTCATTTACGATTCCATTTTAATGGAGTTACCCTTCATTAGAGGCTGTCATTCAAAATTAATATGAGGAGCTATTACTGAGATACCAAAAATGAAGAGCTGAATGTCATAGTACTCATTTTTCATGAGTATGGATGCTCTTGAAATGAGAATTGAGCACTGATAGCAGATTGATGTAACACTTAGTTACATTTTTATGTCAATTGCTCCTGTCAGTCAAAGTGTGGCAAACTAAAGGAGAAAATACAACAGAAAAATATTCAAAGCAACAAGCACAAACAAAAGAATGTCCTTCCCTCGTCCTTTTTGTTTGTATCACTTCCACAAGCATGGAGGAAGGGTCTGGGTTCATTGTTTGTTGGGTTTTTTGTTGGGTTTGTTTTATAATAACTCAAATTATTGACTATTGAATGAATTCATATTTAAAGAGAAACAAATGGGCACTGAGCCTATGTGAGCTTAGTGAGCAAGAAAAGAATTTGTATATCACCATTGGACTAATATTTTTGCCTAGAAGCTTACCTGACAATGGAAACAAAAAAAAAGTAAAGGATAAACATCAAGTACATTTGTATTTTTGGTAAATACAGCATGCAAAATATCTCTGCTAACCTTTCTGATTAATTTGCTGAGTAACATATATCCCCAGAATTATGTGATCTCATATATTACTTCCTAATGTAATTCATTTAATTTTTATTCTTGTTTCCTAGTAGATATTTATATTTCTGTTCTCTTTAATAAAATTCTGTATTGCCTTCATATGTAATCATAATTTTTAGAGAATGACAATATATAGTCATACTTGGTGTGGGTCTTTTTTTAAGTTATGCATTTTTGTGTCCTTTTAAAGCATATAGCATCTTTTGCTGTCAGCTAGTCAAGGGAAGGAAATATTTCTTTGTAGCTGCTATCCTATCCATTCAGTTTCTATTTTGTCATATGTTAACGGTATTAAAACTTACATATAATGATTAGTATTGTTTAGTTTGATTAGAGCATGCATCTGCTCCTGAAAATTATGATGCTTCAATTTTATTTCACTGTTTACTCTTATTACAATGACGAAGCATTGTCAGTAATTAGACTATTGTTTACTTCAAGACCTGAAACTGGAGTAGTCATCTGCCTTCAGCAGCATCTGTGTGCAGCTACCATCTGTTCTCATGCAGTCATGAAATATTTTCTTTAAATATTCTCCCTTTCACTCTGTGAATGGTTTCTAAATTTTCTTAATATTTGCTGCTAAGCCAAAAGCAACTTTTTGTTTATAAAGTTAATAAGACATAGCATAATATCATTTTAAAAAATAGAAGACATTATATCTCAGGAAATATCTTCAACTTGGAGAAGACAAAAGCCCACAAAGACCTTACAGCAGTCACCCAGTACCTAAAGAGAGCCTACTGGAAAGCTGGATGTGGACTTTTGTAAAAAGTCATGTAGTAATAGGACAAGGGGAAATGTCTTTAAACTGAGAGAGGAGAGATTTACATTAGATATTAGGAGGAAGTCCTTTACTGCAAGAATGGTTAGGCACTGGAAAATATTGCCGAGAGAAGTTGTGCATGCCCCATCCCTGGGAATGTTCAAGATCAGGCTGGATGCAGCCTTGAGCAACCTGGTCTTACTGGAATGTTATCTCTGCCTGATGCAGTGAGGTTGGAACTAGATGACCTTTAAGGTTCCTTCCAACTCAAACTACTCCATATTTCTATATATATTATTATATACTTATCTGTAAAGATTATGATTTGAAATACTAGTTTTCACTACTGTTTTTGCATTTTATAATAATTTCCATAAGAAAATGTGCTGTAAAAGTGAGATGGCAATAAGGTGAAGCCTTGTGAAAGCTTAGAAATTATTTCGTTATCAGTAAAATTTAGTAAATTTTTTCATCATGACAACATGTCATTTGGTTTATAAGGTTACATTTAGACTACTGATGATTAGGTCAACATATTTTTTGTCTTGAGGAAGTAAAGAATTGAAATAAGACCAGTTTATCATGTGCATCTCATATTTTTACAAAAGTCATATGTATATGCTCAAAGAAAGTGTCTTAATCCTGGGACATGGTTAGTAGATATGGTAGGGGTGAATAAGCCACATTTTAACCATTTAAAATTATTTGATTTCATCATTATTGTTAAAAAATATCTTTAAAATAATAGCAAAATGTGTTTTATTATTGTTGAATTCCCTGCTATTGTCACAAAATATGCAAGGCAGAATCCTGTATAACTTCTGTACTGCAGTTTAGGATTTCTTCTGTGACAGTGGCCTAATTAGTGATTAGGAAGGCTTCATAAACCTACATTTTTGGCAAACACTTTTGGCAAAATAACTTCCTAAATCCATCTGAAATGGCAATATTTTGCATTTTATATCTGCTTTCTATAGCAAAATGTTCTTGTGGAGTTTTTTGTACCATTGTTTTTCAACCAGTGGGCATAGATGTCCTTGTTGAAAATGTAGAACACAGAAAATAATTTTTAAAAAAGGAGAAAAAAAAGAGGAATATTGCTAAGATGGAATTAAAATTCCAAGAATTCTTTCCTGAAATTAAAGTAGGAAGACAAGGGTAGGTACTTGATATAATTGTTATCTGTGGTTTATATTTTATCTTAATCCTTCTCTTCCCTCCACCCCCAATTCTGAATATTGAAGAGGGAATATAGAGAATACAGGACTATGGACAGGGAAAAGGTTGGCTATGTATAATGGGATGTACATTTTACTACTTGATAATGGTTTCTAGCTTCAACCAAACATAAAATCAACAATAGCTATTCATAAGTAATGTACAGTTCTTAATCGGAATGCAAGGTTAGGGGTAAAAGAAATTTCGAGCAAGTGGATATGCCTATGGTGGCCATTCTGGTTAGTCTTAATGTATTGTCAGTGTTTTCCTTCCACTACTTTATTTTTTAAAAATGCACATACAAAAAAAAAAAACCTGTGTAAACTTAAGTGATGAGAAAGGAAAACACTCAGCAGTATTTTCATCTAAATTTAAATATGCATTATTAAAGTGCTGGCACTTCCTAATTCTTGACAATATTAATCAGGATTAGTGAAGATTGATCTAGTGCCCAATGTAAGTTTGTTTCAGGAAATTGGAAAGATGAAAAATGTCCACTTAATACATGCACTGAAGTGCTAGGTTTAGTCAAGTTCTGCTGGTTTCATAAAGCTGAAGTCACATTTTCCCATCGGCATTCAATGAACATACATAACTAATGAGTAAAAATGTTATTTCTATTAAAGATTCTTAATAAACCATAAAGAGTAGATTGGAAAAATTATGGTTGTTCAATTTTAGCATAAATAGAGGAAAAGCATGAGAAAATTAATCTAATAATCTTTATAGTGACAAATTAATTTTTAAAATAAATTTGTAGGAAGAAAAGCCAGTATTTTGCTGATAAGCTGCAATTTTCTGCTTAATAATTATCTTTTAGGGAACAGTCACATTTTATTAAATTGACTAATTAACTCACTGTACTGCTGTGCTAATAGTGAAGGAAACACAATAAATGAATATTGATAGTATGAGTCTTTAATAAGACCAAAAAAAATTAAATAACAATATCTTAGCCATATTCCATAACAGCAATTTATATGCAAGTGTGCAATGCAAAAAACACCCCCATTCTCCCTCTACGTGGAAGGAATATGCATTCTGGCAAAGGACATGTTTATTCAGGAACAAGCCTAAGAAAAGAGACAAGCTAATGGGGAGATATCATTTAAACACAGTTGATCAGTTCAGCAGGGGGAGATTTCAAGCAGGGTTATCCTCCTTGAACTGAAATTTCAAAAGCAGTAACCTCCAACAATCTACTTTCCTGAGTTTTTTGCTTCTCAACAATTGCAAACCCCACTTGTCATTTGGAACAATGGGATTTCTCTAGGACTGTAATAGATGGATATGGTATAGGACTAATCGAGGTCTCATTGCTGCCAACTGCACTTCTCTGACATAGTATTCAGAACTTTTGCTTTACTTAATGGGCAATACATAGGGCTTGGGGGGGGCAACATGGAACATAAAGTAATGGCAGGAAACTGGGGCTGATGGAAATTTTTGCTGAGAAAGGGAACATGGAATAAATAGTAATGTAAAAGTAAATTGGAGATTTTCATCAGTCAGTATTTTCCCATGTCTAGGCAGACTTTGGTTAATTGTGCATAGACTGATATGAATTTTGTAGTCAAATAAGAGCTCACATTAAAGAGGAAGGTTAGAGTTATATGGTGATTCAAGGTATATGTTAATGACAAATTAGAACTGTTTTATACATTGTTTCAAGCAAGCAATATTCTATTTTTGAACAGCCCTTACCTTCTGTAGAGAAAGACCTGACATCCAAATTTTACATCCAGCTAGATATTTGAACACTACTATCATATTTATAGCTTGATAACCTTACTTTGCTTTGGCATTTCTTATTTATAACTATGCAGTCCTCTAAATAATTCATACTGAATATTTGCACTTGCAAAGTGGAGAAAATTGAAAGACTATGAAAGAAAAACTTTCTTCTAGTGCCTTCCAACTATGTTTCCAGAATGATGAAGAGAAAAACAGGCACCAAACTGACATTTGGACATATTAGTAGATGCAGTGCTACAGTGTGTATCAGTAGGAGATTTAATCCCACTGTGTCAGTTGTGTCATTGCAAAGGTTCCTAACAAATAGTTTCCTAGCATGGAAATCTAGTATGGAAGCACTTGCATCAGAAGGTGAGCAAAATACAAAGAAATATTGTCTAAGGAATTTTTCAGATGATGCCTTAAGTTTCTACTACTACTACTACTACTACTGCTACTGCTACTGCTACTACTACTACTACTATTATTATTGTTATTATTTCTACTACTATTTTGATTTTTTTTTTTAATGAAAAACTGTCCTGGATTCACTTTCATTCTCACATTGTATCATCTCTCTAGTTGAAAGGAACCTTTTTTCTTTTCTTTTGTGTCTTGTTTTATTTCTCTTGCTCTTGCTCCTCTCTAATTAGAGTAGCCACAAACCCAAAAACTGTGGTTTTTCTATGGGAATTGAAGCAAGAATTGATGAAGGGACTTTCAACCTGAATTTATTATGGGAGTTAAAACAACCAGTTTCTTCACAATGTTGCATTTTACTATAGCAGTTATAGCTAAAAGTACTGAGAAATTATTCATGTCAAAATTAGAACAAAAAAATTAAAACTGCAGAGAGCAAAGAAAGCAATAATTAGGTTTTCAAAAAAAAAATCTATAACCCAAGACTACATCCTTTAGAAAATGGGGAGCTGATAAGGGTGAAAATTAATACTGGAACTCAAGAAGTGTTATGAATGGTTCCCAGGGCTAGAGGTAAATATGATGTAATGCAACATTTCAGAAAAATAACAGTGATAATCAAATGTAATCTGTTAATAACATCCTCTGACAGGATCATACTAAACATAATGTGCTAATATATACTATATTCCTGCCATTCAGCTCCACATCATTACTTAAATAAGATTTATGTCTTTATAAACATATCTAGAAAGCCTTTCACTGGAAGTTTGTTTTCAATTGTATCCAGTTAGGAGATACCCATGTTCTTAAACAATACCTGTTCCTTAAAAATGTATTGTACTCTGGAATTTCCTGTGTTTGTATCACCTTGTAATCTCAGTAATGAGAATCCCCATCAGGAAATGATGGGTTGGGTTCCTACTTTGCTGTTTAGCAATTTGCTGTTCCAGCTATAAAACTCAAAAAAAACCCCCTTCAAATATTTGAACTCCTACTTTAGTGCATTTCTCCCGTCTCAGTATGGTAGCATTTTCTGTCTGTCAAATCATATTCTACTTGAGTATTCAAGTACAGAAGATCTCCTAATTTGCAAATAGTAATTGTAATAATATATCAGATATAGAAAAATGCTCACTTCTACAGCCATTGGTCATATTTTTCAATCAAAAAACAGTGCATGTTTATCTTGAAATTATCTCTACTGCAATGGAATTACTTGCCAGCAAATTAATTGACTAAATAAACAATGATTTTTCATATACTGGTACTCCAGGACAAGCATTGATCAGAGGTTTGACTGTAGTTCCTACTTTAACTAGCAGCATTAACTAGAGGCATGTTCAAGAGGCAATGTGGTGACTAACAGAAAAACAAGAAATACGCACTATGCCAGTCTGTAGCCTTTCTTCAGTGAAATATTAATTTGTTGTGTGCCTTTTGGTTTTATGCTTTTCTTACAGCAGATCACCTTAAAACGTCAGTCATTTTAGCCTTTAGAAAAATACTGATAAAGAGATTAAATTGAGATAAAAAAATAGATTACATGTGAAAATACTCACTATACAGTTCAGATGCTTTCAAACAATGTAAATGGTGAAATCTATCAACACTCTTTTAATTCTCGTTTCTTTTGATGAACACTTAGAAAAGAACCAATTCTTTTCATGATCTTTTTGGAATCAGAGTTAGTGTTTGGAAAAAACAAATTAAAGGTTTTTCAAGTCGTATCGTCTGTAGGAAATAAAGTTATGAAGGAAAACAGACTTGCATAAGACTTTCATACTTTCTGCAGTCAAAGTACTGCATGGGCTCCATAGCCTGTGTGAGCTGTGCTGCAAAAGACAGTTTAGAAAATGTGAAGTTTTCACAACAGTGGAAGACTGTGTGTCCTTACTGACTGCAGACTTTCTTGTCGTAAGCTGATACCTTTGCCAACGCATCTTTATGTAACACTTGTCATATGTTCTGAAATTTAACACAATTTGAGGTTAAAATTATTCATTTGCAAAGGAATTATCTACAATATCCATTATCTTTCTCATAATTTCCATTCCCTTTCAAAAGCTAAAGACTTTTCTCCCAACATTCACAACACTAACAGGAAGTTAACCCAGAACTCTAATTTAGAGGCTTGTGGTTTGGTTTTCTTTAGCATGAGAGTTATCTAGAAGTCTCATCAGAACACAGCAATGTTTTTTCTAGTTGTGTTGAGAAATCCTCATGTGTAATATATAGGTAACTGTTTGAACACATTAAGATAAATCAGTGTCAATATTTCATAAAGGTATACCTTCCTGTGTGAATAGTCAAAATTTTACCTCTCTTGCACTGTGATATTTTGTTGGCTTACTAAAGAGTCTTGGATAGTGTGCAGTAGGCAGCCTTATGTGGCTTGCAAAATCAGTTATGCTTTTTGAATTTTCAGTTAGCATTGGCCTAAATCCTTAATTTCCCACTATAAAACCTCCAGAGTGATGCTCTTTTACATGTTGGAGTTCATCATCAAACCCTGAGCACTGAAAAAAAATTTAAAAGTTAAAAAAAATTTGCAAAGTTACTTTTTTTAATTAAACATTTGATGACTAGAAGTATAGGGTACATGAGTTGTTTAAAATTAATATGAAATTCTTGCAATAAACAATGATTAAAATGTATGACTCAAAACTATGGCTGCTGGGTTGGCTTTTTTGTAATTCCCAAATATCAACTAAGCACAAAATGATGTGCTGTATGTAGCAAAACACCATATAATTACTGTCAGGAGTGACACCACTCAGCCTGCTGAGTGAGAAGGCTGGGCCTTGGATTGTTGTTTTTTCTTTCTTCTTCTATAATAGCTGTGTTTATGTATTAAACTGCCAGACTGTCTGATTAAGTTATTATTGTTGAGATTGCCTTCTTCAGAGCCAAATGATTTTGGAATAACTGGTGTGCAGGCTTTTTTTTTGTGTCGGTGTTGTTAGGTTTTTCTGTAACAACAAAAACAACAAACCTCCATCTCCCTTCATTTCTGATGTTGTGGAAATATATTTACATCCCATCATGAGAAAAGATTTTTTGCATTTGTTGTATTTTTTGGTCTTAAAAAAACATGAGAGAACATATTGCAGGTTCCTTAACTAACTTCCACTATTGCCATCTCCTAGTGACATCTTATAGTCCTCAAAAATTTTCAAATTTCATACTTAAATTTTCAATCTGACTTGAACACTAATGTGACTTTTGAAAAATGTTCCCGGAACAAATATTAAACCTAGACATAAACCCTTTTAAGACAGCCTATTGAAGAAAGATTTTATTTAAGGTTATGTAGAAATACAAAGGAAATCTCTTTAAAAGCTCATCATATTCAAGATTTAAAATATTTTGAATAAACTTCAGTGTAACACACAAACTGTAACATAAGGAAAGAAAAAGCATGAAAAATAGTTAAAATCATTCTACAAAAGAAAGAAATATTAAAATTAAGTTGCTTGTCTGTTTAATTACAGAATAAGTTATTTTAAGGTTTTAAATGGGTATTACTGTGTACACAACATCCACCACTCACTCTACATCAACCAAGCAGGTTCCTTTGTTGTAGCACAAGGCTGGGTTTGACAAGCCCTTGGTGAACGACTTGCCCTTGGTGAGCCCGTACTGGCTTTTCCCTGCTTCATCTGACTTTAGAGAACCTCCATGAGGATTAATTCCATAACTGTCCTTGGGATGAAGTAAGCCTGATGGCCCTGTAATTTCCTGGATCCTCCTTTAAGACATTCTTGTTGATGGGGATGCCATTAACCACCTTCTATTCTTCTAGGATGTCCCCTGACCTCCCTGACGTCTCAAAGATTGTGGACAGTGGCCTGGCAATTGTGTCAGCCAGCTTCCTTAACACCCTTGGGTAGATAATGTCAGGGTGGATCAGTTTTCAGGGATCATGCTCATGTAATCATTCAGACACAACTCTTCCTTCACTGACAGTGGCTCTGTGTTTTCATCAACCTGGATTTTTGTTCCCAAGGCCAGGGGCCCAACATGCAGAGCTAAAGAGACTTTTGAGGACATCTACCTTTCTAGCTCTCCTTTTTAATATCAGGCTAATATTTTCCTTCTGATTTTGACTGTTGTTTACTTACCTGAAGAACCTTTCTTGTATTTTTTTACATCTCTGGCCAATTTCAATTCAAGCTGGGTTTTTGCATTTCTGTCTCTGTCTCTGCACACCCTGGCAAAGCCCTTGTACTTCTCTATGTGTGTTTGTCCACTTTTCCATCTCTGCCATGATTTTTTCTGCATTTGAGCAGACTCAGATGCTTGCAGTTAAGCCAAGGGAGTCTCTTGTTCTGCCTGCTTTCCCTTACCTTAAAGAGGATGAACTGCTTTTGTACTTCCAGAATAGTGCCCCTGAAAATTTCCCAGTACTTTGTAGTTCCTTTATCCTCCATGGAAACTTCCTGCAGAATCCTTTCCAGCTGAGCTCTGAGCAAGTTGAAGTTTTCTCTTCTAAAACCTAAAACTTTTGTCTTAGAACTAACCTTCAGTGTGCTCAGCAGGATTCCAAAGTTCACAGTCTTGTGATCACTGCAGCCAAGGCTATCAATAACAGAGATAATACAAAGCAGTTTTTCTTGGTTTGTGACCAAATTTTTATTGAACTCTCAGTGGCTGTAGTCTATTTCCATGAAAACAACACGTGAACATTAATAAAACCAAATTGATTTATCCATAATGTCTGGTTATTGGGGTTTTTTGGTTTGCTTTTTTTTTTTTAATAAAGCATAGTTTTGTGTAAAGAGCAATTAGTGATACAACCGTAGCATATTAAATTTATTTTTTTAAAAGTAGTATTAAACAGGTTTTCTATCTTAAGTTTATTAGGCAGTCACAGTGTAGTTGCTTGAAGTGCATTTCTTAGTAGCCCAACAATTGATTTAAGAGAACAGTCCATTTTCTGAAATATGAGAGGAAACTGGGGTTGAAATTTCACAATTATACAAAAACCTAGGACATCATGCCACATTAGATTTTAAAATAGCTATCAAAGTTTTCTAAAACTAATATTCTCCAAGTTTCCTAAAACTAATATATCTCCTGTGTCCTTATATAAATAATATTCAATGGTAGAGAAGAAGTTATTTGAATATACTAGGAGCTGATGTATGTATATGATCATGAAGGGTAGATATTCACAAAAACTGATATAAATCAATGACACTACCATCCCTAATCTTCCTTGATGCAAACCGAGTGGTCAGGAGAGAATAGAAGTCTAACTTTGGTTGTCACCTTGGTATAATACTTTTTTCCTCTTATTTTACTTTTAAGCGATTCCATTTGACCAAGCTTGTCTGGCTAGAATAAAGATATATCCTGTCACTAAATCTCAGTTCCCTAAGCAACCTAGTCTTACTGGAAGGTGTCTTTGCCCAGGTCATGGAAGTCAAAACTGGATGATCTTTCTGTGATTCTATGATGTTTCTTTTTCTCTCTGCGATTTGAATGAGATCCTTTCCTGAGGTAAGGACCATGCTAGTGAACTTTCTTAGCTAGAGATTGTGAACCATCTTTCAAGTATATAGGAAATTTGCATGTCTATAGCAAATCAGTTTAAGATAATAAAACCTTTGACAAACTTATAAAAATAATTTGGTCTTTAACCTGACACCTGTCTTCTAACATATTTTCTAGGAACATTTTGGTGACAATATATTGTACAGAAAGAATTTGTTTAATTGATCAGTGTGCAATCATGTAAAAACAAGTATTTGCTGACATACAAATATTTTAATTTTAAAAATTATGTACAGTATGATTCAGCAGTATGTTTTACATCAGCCATTAAATTCAGAAAAGAGCTGCCAAGGTTGACTTTTTGGGGGAAATTGTCTTTTTCAATGTGTCCTGAAAGTTGACAACTTCCAGTTCAGGCAGATCAAGGCAAGAGTGCAGAAATAGAGGGCTGCTAAGAGAGAAGTATTATTAGCTCATTCCTATCTCTCAAACTCTCCTCCCCTCAAGCTCTCTTCCCTCCCATCACTCTCCTCCCCTCACTCACTCTTTCTTTTTCTTCCCCACTCTGTCTTTCCCTCTTTTTATTTTTTAATTTTTTTAGCACCATGGATTGCCACCTTCAACACTGGTTTTGGTTTTTTTCAACTGTGGCAGCAACAGGGAAATCAGTTTATAGACCATAGAGTACCTAATTCAGCTGAGTTATCCCTGTAAAGCTGATGCAGACCTCAGAACACTGACCCATACAGGCTGGTTTGAATGGTTGGTCATTTAAACTTATTGCACCTTGCCTGGGCCTTATAAGTGTCATGTGTCTTGCCCAAAAAAGCCAGAGGGTGTATATTTTCTGTTAAGCAGAAATGCAAAAAAAAAAAAAAAAAAAAAAAAAAAAAAAAAAAAAAAAAAATAAAAAAAATAAAAATTTGAGATCCATTAGATGAAGATTTAGTTTTATGCTGTGAACACCACTAAGATATATATTTAAGAAGAACAGTCTGTGTACAAATAATGATTTTGACTTCGGTGTATAAATCTAGACTGGTGATTTTTAAAAATAACTTATTAAAAAATGTACAAATGCATTTGATGTATTATGAACAATGTAAGTTAGAAATTTAAAGATTCTTCAAATTTAAGATGGAAGAATTTGTAGGAATAAGATTTTTTTTTTCTGGAGGAAATAATTTAAACATGTTATTCCCTTTTTAGTCGCACCAAATGGCATGAATAATGCCCAAAGCTACTAATGTTATTTCTACTTGAATTTTTTAAAATCAGTTAACTAAAAATGTGTTTCTTTACAATGTAATAGTACTGGGGTTTGTAAGTAAGAGCTCTTTCATTCCAGCATCTAGAAAGATTTTACTTAAGAGACTCAGCAAATTCCATCATTTATATCCTATACATTTTTCTTGGATAAAAACATCTATCATCTAGATCCTGTATATTTTTCTTAGCCAAAACTTCTAGAAGCTTGGGACTTATAACAATTACATAAACATGGAAAATAATCCAAATAATAGTATGCAGTAGTTATGTGTATCTTATCTGTTTAGATCTTGCCCCTTGTAATTCTGCATGAGATCTGGATTAGTCTCAGGAGCTAATGAAGGGCAAAATACTTTGGCAGGAATGTGTCTGTATGACAAGTACTGCTTATTTTTGCTACAAAGAATTGAAGTATCATTTTTATTTCTTGCCTGCAGTATTTTCCACAGCACTGTTGACTACTCCTGATTATCCTAGATTGTCTGACTGAAATGAGATATTTATTTGCTCGTTGGCTCAGAACCTTAGCAGTATTTTGCATCTCTGAAATTGGCATTAATATTGCCCATTGGCTTTGATAATTAAATTGTACACCTGTTCAAAAATAAGCACCAGATTGTTAATGGTTCTTGGCCACCACACTGCCAGTCGTTTTCCAGCAATATTTCTCTTCAAATTATCAGAACGTTTTTGTATTCCTCTAATTGTGACATTAACTATTCCAAGTCTTCCATAGCAATACACGGGTAGAACCACAACACCAGTATTCTAAATCAATAACACTCTAGCTGAAGTGGGGAAACTGCTGAAATTAGGGTCATTATTATTAAGCATTTCTTTAATTAACCAGCTCATAATTTCTCTTAATAAGACATTCCATTTTGGTTATTTCTACAAAGATATAACAACTCTACATATAACTAAATCACGGGAAGTTAAGTAGTTTTAGTAAATTGAAATCCATCATATCAAATTCTCTGAAAAAAATTACTTATATTTAAAATTGCATGTTACTGAGTAATTATGAGAAGAATAATAGAGGCAGAGAAAAATGAAGAATAAACCATCCCACCTATAAATGTTACTAGTTGATATCTTTTTTAAGTAATAAATGTGATCATACACTATCACTGTTAACATGTCAGAGCTTTATGAATAAACCTTTCTTGCAAGTTCCTTTACTAAATATGTTATTACAAGGTCTATGAGCTTTGTGTTTAAGGTAGAACTTTTCACCAGGACAAGGCTTCATTGCACAAAATGATTGTTGAAAAACAAAATACAAAAGGGACTAATACAGTAAATTAAAGCCTTTCCTTATTATATTATTATAGTCTGTTTCATACATTCCTAGAGACCAAGCAGACAGAAAGAAGAATTGTTGGATACCTCCTGAGTACTGTATGAAACAGAGTGTTTTCTTTTGTTGCCATTCACTCTTTGCAAATCTGAATTCCTTCTACAGTTGAAGTTTGGCTTCTCAAAGATTGCTCTATTTTTAATTTTTTTTTCGCATCTTGCATATAATAGAATTAATGTTTACTTGTAAACACAATTCTATTTTTCCGTCACAACTGATTTTTTACCTTAATTACCTGTGGTCTGTACAATCACTACAGCATGAACTATTTTGCTCTCCATAGCATCTCATCCTGCTCTATTGGGTCTAAGTGACTGGACTTCCCAGACGTAGAAGCAAAGATAGGGCAGCATGTGTGTGTGGCTGTCTGTTCCAAAGTGCCATCTGTGTGGTGCTCTGAAGTTGGCTTACTGCATCTGGCAGAACTACTGCTTTTCCTGGGCTATGCCTTATTCTCACCTTGTGGAGCTGGAATCTCAATAGCTGGCGCTGCAGAGAGATGAGCATTACATTCAGTAGGGTCATATCCATGATATATTTTAACAGCTCCTGCTCAGACTGTACATCTGCTGTATCGCCAAAGGCAAATTGATCAAAGAGCCCATGCAAAACATCATAACCAGTAACTCCTTCTCCACCTCCTATCCCTTTTTGATATGTGCTGGCTGACTCCTGCAGAGTACCAAAGAGCATTGACCTGTTCCAGGGGTGGTCTTACTGCTTTCTTTGTACATTAAAACCCCTGATTTTTTAACTTTAGTTCTTTTGATTTTTTATCTTTGTTTCTCAAGGTTCTGTAAGCTTCAAATTAATGTGAGTGAAGAAAAGAAAATTGCTGTTCAGACCATATGCATCATTGGACTGTATCTATGTCTGTAGCAAAGAGGTTTATACCATAACTGGCACATAACTTAGACATTTCTCTATAACATTCCTAGAGGTCAGTGTTTTAAAAGAAGACTTATATGGTTGCATACTGCACTGATCCAAACCTTGTGTTGTCCAAACTTTCTTCTTGCTTTGAAAATATGTCTTTGAAAGCATTCTGAGGTGCCCTCAGTGTTTCTTATATGCTTTGTTAATTTTCCTTTTTTGTTTTGACTTTCCCTAGGGCGACCACTCATTCCAAGTTTCATGTACCACAGTGTAATAGCATGAATTTTTTTTTTTTTTTAAAACTAAAAGGGTTCCATTTTTTAGGACAAAACCAGTTTAGACTTGTGAATATAACTAGTATTTCAGACAAACTTTGTTACATCTCCTCCAGTATTTTCCCGTCTGTAGTATGGGATCCTCTGGTCTTTATACAATCTACCAGCAGACTGGTGTCATTTGTGACAGCAAAATAATGTCCATACCCTCCCCAAAGATCTAGCCTGAAGAAAAACTGAGAGAATAGTCCTTTATTTTTTCCTCCCATTACAGGCAAAAGAAAAGGAAGTATATAAGGCAAAATGAGTTTTCCTAATTTTGTTATTAGAAAAACCAAGCTCAAAGAAATATCAAAATATTAGCCCAATGTAGTGAGGTCATAGAGAAATTTTCTGAGACACCTTATAAAGTAATTTAAACCTGTATTTTCTAAGTGTTGAGTTATTTTAATGATCATAGGTAGCAGTTTTAGAAGGTACCACATTCCTATGCAGAGAAAAAAATAAAAGTTCGAGTTTTTGTTATTATATGGCATTTTATCAACTTATGTGATAGCTGTTGTTGTTTACAGCACGGCAACCATGACTAAAAGTAGTCTAGAGCTGTTGAAGTATCTGCATTAAAAGAACAGCCAGAAGCATCTTGAGAAATATGATGGACTGGCAGCATACTTCAACATGTGTCTGTTCAACAGAGGATAAAATGAATGAGAAGCAAAATAATAACATCAAGAACATGGAGAAACTTCTCAAAAATAAAAAAAGCACTAGTGTTATGAATTGAGTTCCTAACAACTTTATCCCAACTAACCTCTGTTGTAAATCATTAGGAAGTGCCTTTCAAGCCTGTGGCAGCACTGATACTAATGAGTACAATTTCAAATGCCTTCACAAGACTAAAAAGGGATTGGAAACTTGCATGGATAAAAAGTCAGAGTCAGCATACATAAACAAATCACGTAAAGGATGTATAAAACAACTGAATCCAGGATGAAGGCAAAAAATAAGTATCTTTTATTAAACAAGGAGATTATTCAATCATTTCCAATCAGACTTTAGTAGAATTCAAATATATATAATGGCTGCTACTCTCTGAGGATTGTGGGCAATCTTCACACTAAAAGTGTACTGGATTGATCAACATAGACGTCTGGTATAGCTATTGCAGAGTCTGAAGAAGGCTGCATTTTCAAACAAAAAACAAGTGACATGGCTACATCTCATTTTTAGACAAGATGCTGATACTGCAGCTTGTTTTATTTGTACAATGTATATACTAAGTAATATACTAAGTAACGGAAAATTGAAAAATTTAGATGTTTCACAGAACTTGTAAAATACTCATTCTAAGTCTGTTTTGGTTATTACTGGCATTCAATTAAGGCTTTTAAAATTTTTAAAAAAATATCTTTATCAAAAATAAAACATTTTCAGGTATATCGGTCATACCTGCATTTGTAGCAAAAACCTGAGATAACAAAGGAGGTGATATTTTTAAGTTCATTTAGTCTTCAGGGGACTTGAATCTTATATTTGAATTCTTGAACAGCAGAGTTTATTGAGTGTATTGACTTTTGGTTCATTTTTAACTCTGTGTTGTTTCTAACGTTTTAGCTGGTGAGTACCTCACTTCTCCCTCCCTCCTTGCCACTCCAAGGGCTCCTGAGCTCTGGCACAGGATCCTGTCTCTGCTAGCATATGCTTCTTCTTTCTGTGTGCAGTGGGAACAGACTTAATACCAGTATATTCAGCCCAAAATGGAATTAAGTCTGGGAAAGAGTGAGCAGGTTGTAGATCCTGGTAGTAAAAGCCCTCCTCTTTTAATTGATTAAAATTTAATTTTGGATAAATCAAGTGAAGCACAGCAAAATCCATACCATTTGATAATTCCTTCTGTAGACACGGTGCTGGTGTTAAACCTGAGAAATGGCATTTTAATATGGGGGTTAAGTTAATCTTTTAAATATATATGTAAATATAATGGGAAAATATCTAATATGATAAGACACGCAATTTTAGAAAAATATAAAATACTACAAATTTTAGAAAAATTCAAAAAAATTTGGCAATTGTATAATGAACCTCAAAATATTGGAAGAATAACCCATGTAATTTTCCTGGAAAAAAGATTTATGTGCCCACAGATTTGTATATTTTCTTCTAGTTATTTCTGTAGTTTGAGAAAATTTTTTGATACTTACTCTATGAGTTTTGGTAACAAAAGCATCATTACCAGCAAATAAAACTTAGTGGAAAAGGAAACTCAAACCATGCTACACTTTTTCTCCTGCACCATTTGTGACACGCGTTTGCTGTTCCTCAAATGCATGATGACATTTTAGTGAACTAGTTTTAATTTGGAACAAGAGTACAGCAGGTAGTTGGCAAATCAATACTACAGAGCTTTGTGAACACATTTTTCAGCCCCATCTGATTTAGACTTCAAATTCTTGACTCACTTGCCCTTTGAAATTCCTTTTATAAATCTATTCATCTATTTCTCATTTAGTTAAAGACATAAGACCAAAAAGATTGAAAAAAAAATAAACAACAGCAAAAATATTTCCAAATTAATTAGAGTGGTAACCAGAGGCACATTATGATACAATACAAAATATAAATTTTTTTTTCCTTTTTAATATTATATTTCAGAATATAATTCAGAATATATTTGCTTTTAGAATTTGCTCAACAAGAAAATTCTGGTCTTTACACTTCAAAATCAATTATTGTCTTTTGAAACACATGAACCAACTATTGTCTCAATTCTTCCCACTGTAATTTTAACAGTGTAGCACATAAGTGTGGTTTTTTGCACACTGGAAAGAATGTGATAGCTTCGTGTCCTGTCCTGTGGCTTGCAATGGAAGGATGACAAGATTTTATCTCCTGTATTCACTTTAGACTTTAAGCCACAGGACAACTCAGCGGGTATTAAAAAACCTGCAGCTCTCTGAAATTAATGAAAAATGCAGCTGTGCAGTGAATACAATTTTATTTCTGTGTTTAGAAGGTTAGAAAGAAACTGTGGACATTTGTAAACCAACACCCATAAATGTTGAAAAACTCTGCTCCAGCACAGTAGCATACATGTACTGCTTGTAAACAACAGGAGACACCAATCTTGATATTCAGAATATTAGATGGATCAAAACCTTATAAAGTAGACTCTTCTCTTTGCACAGTTTCCTGTAGTTGCTCATGTACATAAAAAAAATAAACAAAATAAAAAAAAAGACTTTATATTATATGGCTTTGCTTAAAAACAGCTTATGTTTATGGCAATCTTTGCACCTGGTTATGATGATATTATTATAATAATAATAGCAATTAAAAACCTTCATCTTATTATATAGTATGTTTGACCAACTTTTGTGGCAAAGCTTTACACTGTCTGGGAAGGCCTAAAGCTATGTGTGTATGTGTCTCTGTGAGTGTATATAGCCACATAAAGCCCCAATAGGGACTTTGCAGCCTGAAGAAAACACACTTATTTGCTTACATTAAAACAATACTAGAGTTTAAGCATTTTGACTAACAGTGCTTTAGAGTAGAGACTTTAAATCAGGTAAATTGATTGTTCTGCTGCCAGATGTATGCCTTTTGCCTTCCCTGTGAAAACGTGGAATATTCTGATGAAGCTGCAGAAATCAATTTTCTGCATTGGAGACCCGTTAAGAGTTTTGAAGCAAAATGCTTCATAGCTTTTCAGTCTACCTGGTGTACATCAATCCTGAATCATGAGATAATAAGGTATTTGTTAGAACTGTTTCTTCCAGCTGCAGAGAACATATGGAATCTGCAGTGTTTTAGGCAGGTTCTGTTCTGTGTATGCAGCACTCCCCCTCTGACATCCACACCCTGAGGAGCAGCAGTGTGGCTGAGATGGGCAAAGATCAGCAGGACTGGGCTTGACATGATGCACAGTGGAGGAATTGGGGGCAGAGCTAAAATAGGAAGGGCAAACAGTATCAGATAGTAGGAGAAGGGATAGAAGGAGATTAGGAGCAGAAAGGGTGATTAACATGGAAGATGTGAATAGGGATACAATTCTCAACCATGCCAGACCATATTTTAAATGAAATTTGGGTCCACCAAAAACTTGTGGGTTGCAGATCTGCAACTTTTAGCTTATGAGATGTTTGATTTTGCAACCATACGCTTGTATGGATTTTGTAGCAAGAGGCAAGAGGAGAGCCCAGACATAAGTCTTACTTTTTGATCATACATTTCCTCCACAATTTAAATTTTTCACTTTTTCCCTGTCTTCAGTGGAGAATAAATTCTGAAATTCTGTACCACTTCTATCCACCCAAAATGGCTGTCTTTCTGCCAGTAACAATATGTTTTCCAAGTGGAGAATAAATTCTGAAATACTGTACCACTTCTATCCACCCAAAATGGCTGTCTTTCTGCCAGTAACAATATGTTTTCCAAGAGTAAAGAAGGAGGAGAAGTCAGACTTAATGCTTCAGAATGACATATCTGGCTAAACTGATCAATATCTCCATCTTTACTGAATAAAATTACCTTTTCTTTATATATGATTGAAAGAAATAAAGTGGTTTTTCTGTATCAAGGGACTTCATAACCTCCAGTCTGTGATCTTATGAGGCAACTATCCAGTGTAATTCAGTTCTTTGTTGAAAGCACATGAGTTATCTCCATAGAAGAACAGTTTGAAAAGAATATATAAAGTTTTCATTTCTTAACATGAAAATTGGCATCTGGGAATAATGTTCCAGGTTTCAGACTATATGAAAAATGTATTATTCAGATGCTTACAGGGGCAGTAGTCTTATTTGATCTAGTTTAACCTTCTTTCATTGAAAACTTGCTTTCCTGAATAGACATCAAATATTCAGCCAATATTCAGGTATTAATTACTCTGAGCTTGCTCTCTTTTCCATTTTTTGTGTTTACTGCATAAAAGCTTTCAGTGAGGGTTTGATCATATTTAGATATTTACACACACAGAGGAATTAAAATAAAGTTTAATTAAAAATTATATAATTGATTAGCTCACCAACAGCATTAAGCAACAAACCTTTAGAATCGGTATTGTAGTAATGATTTAAATAACTCGTTCTTATAAAAATAAAATGTATTTAAGCAGATTCAGGGAGTGACAAAATGTGAAGGTTTCAATTACAGCTAGATACTTGGGACTTGGAACAGGCAAAGCTGAAAGATATAAAATATGGTTGACGTGCATGGTACAGTATTATATCCTGCAGGAGCAGTAAATTGTGGCTACCTATGAATACATTGTAACATCAGCAAAGTTGCTACACCTTTATGCTTGTATCAATTCAAAGTGGAAATTTTGTTTGAAAGTGGGCTCTTACAGAGGATTGTTTTCCCCATTGCAAAACAGTGTGAAGAATTGCATTTGATGCTGTCGCCTCAGCAGTGGAGATATTAAGTACCTTGAAAGTGTATTAAGTTGGTTTTGGGGGTGTTTTTTGGCTTTTTTTAAGGGATATATTCATTTTTCATAGTGGAGGTGACAATTCAAAGAACTGTGAATCTGTGGGCCTTGGGAAATGAGTCGTTTCATGGGGATTGATTCATTCTAAACTTCTAGCACCATAACAACCCTTTGTCTAATCTAGACCTTAAATTATTCACATTTTCGATATACCAAATTGGTAGCCAGGAATCACAAGGATACTATTTTAATGAACATGAGATATTACACTGTCTTGTGCAAAATGAATGTGGGAAAAGAATACTGAGTGATATGTAACAGTCTTGTAAAGACAAGACCTTGCATACTTCTTCTACCAGTTTAAAAACACCAGGCAAAAGCCAAATTGTACAGCATGCTATTAGCTTTTGCAAAATAAGGAAATACTAATATTGTTTCTCTATAGCTTTAGCATCGGTCTTCCAGAGAATTTAAACTCATAATTACATACATTTTCTGTGTCCTTCATTCTCAAATTGAATGTGTTTTCTAAACTGACATCAGCAATAAATCTATCTCACATGTTTGTTAAGACTTTGAATTACTTGTTTTCATTCATAACGTCTATGAGAAATTTTCTGTCAGATGCAGATGGAGAAATCAATTTTCCCAGGTCTTTAATTCAATTAAGAAATCAACTAGGGAAATTAAATGGTAAATTTTGATTTTTTTTTAACTTATTCTATATTTTTAATTTAATTAGAAAATGCTGTTAATAAGTTGCTGATCTTTTTGAATGCTTTCACCTATAGGTTTTTGAAAATGAAAAATACATTTGTGTAAAATGTTTTGAGATTTCTAAAATTTAAAAATGCAGGCTGATTTTGAGCAGGCATTGAATAAGATACTACTGTGTTTTTTGCATGCATACATCTCTAAAATGTTCTCCTTATCACTAATCTTCAGTTTTCTGATGTTCAAGAGAACTTACACATGAGCAAATGCAAGGAGATGGTGAAAGGTGAATATTTATGAACATTTAGAGGAACATAACAGAAGGAGAGTTTCTATGTTATTTGAGTTGCCTACAACAGCATAATTGTGTTTGCCCTCTCTATTAAATTGGAAAGCCAAACAAGTGTCTTTGATCAATGACCAGTTGAAACTACAGCCTTCTTGTCTGCACTTAGCCCCTCTCATAGGAAGTTTTCATTTAAAGCATATAAAGTTGCTAAACTCTTTTTGTTAATGATTTAATGTCAGCACAGAAGTAAATTTCAATACTAGAAAAATAAGTTTAATAATCCAATAATTCAAATCCTTTTTTATTTTTTTTTCATTGTGACTGACAATGTTGTAACATCCACACATCAACCATTTTGCTTCTTACAGGTTTGGAAAAGTTCAGTATATGAGGACATTTTTATGTTATGCTGACTACCTTCAATATCAGGAGTGTATATATATTATTATCTGCTTATCTGTAAAGATGCTTTTCCGTATATTATATTCTTTTGGGTTTTGTGTCTGAACTAAATATCCAGCCCAGTGAGCACCGGGATTTTGACATCATTCTATAAAGATTACAAATGGAAAAACTTGACATATGATTTCATGAGCAAGATGCATACTTTCTATTTCAATTTATTATTTAGAAATTATTAGACCACTAGTGGAGCAAGAATTTGGCTAAAACATTAAAATTTTTTAAGGCAACAAACAATTAGATTTCAATATATGAGTTTGTGATCTTTTTCTTAATCTTCTTAATCTTCAATAACACATTTTCTTTCAGTAGTATTGAATTCATATATACTGTAGAGATAACCAGTGTATTAATCTGAAAGTTAACTTTAAGTATTGGATGATTTTTGTAAATATAGATTGTCACCATGAATGTTGTTGAAATGAGTCATTGATCTTTCCTGAAATTGTTCTGTCACTAAGCAGAAATACCATTTGTGGACTGATTAATAAGGTTATTAGCTTGTAATTAAACAGTAAAGTGCTTTACTGCAGATAGCAAATATCATAGCCTTGAAATGTGATTTTACAGAAGTTTTTTTGCAGAACCATACAAGTTGTAAAATATTTATAAAAGAAACACACTTCTTTTTACGCATCATTTGAAATTTCAACTTTTCTGAATGCATGAGAGTAAGTGGATGACTTTATGCTGAACAGTAAAAATGTGTATCATGGCCAAGATTAGCTAATGATCTTCAGCAGGAATTTTAAAACATTTTCTGTAGTCAACTGTGCATTTTCTGGTTCTTAAAGATTGTTCGAAAGATAATTTGTCATGACAGGTTCTGTGTCAGCAGCTCTTTTCTTTATTCCTTATTAATTAAATCTTTTAGCTGTGCTTATCACTTCTTAGCATATATTTCAGTTATGTTTTATTCTGGAGACCAGAAGAATTGCTTTCTACTAGTTTTCACATAGCAATGTGAAGAATTTTTATTATATAGTTTATTTCAACAACATTTCCAAAAAGTTAAATATTACATTACATACACTTTTTTTTTTTAGGGTAGCACGTTTGTCATCCATCAGGTCTATACTTGAAAGCCTCTTGCTCTGCTTTGCATGCACTGTCACTTGCAAAAAAATATTAGTGTATGTTACTCATTTTTCTTGAAAGAAATTTCTGACATGCTTTTAAGGAATGGATTTTGTCTGCTTGTCCACACTGGAAGTATGTTTAAAGACATAGAAGCAAACAAAAAAGTATGGATGATTTTTGAAACATCATTACAGATCTGTAGTGACCACCATCAAAATTCTATGGTAAGTCTCACACAACACAACCTGCAATTTTTGACAAAATTCCTCAGGGTGTGGCATCATCCCTTTGCAACAGTCGCTAGACTGAAGTTACTTTTTAATAAAACTTCTTTATTTGCAATCACTAGACTAAACATGAGAAAATCATACAATCAATATTTAGATTTTGAGGAAGTACAGACTTTCAGTATTTAAGCAAAACTCTGACACACACAGATTAAGTTTTTGATTATAGGTATTTCATTTTAGAAACCAATTGCTAAACATAAATGTCTATTCTTTATTGCATTGCAGTTTTAAATAAGCAAGTTTGAAGTCTTCAGAAGCACTAAAACTTTTGTGCATTAATATCTAAATGAAAAATTAATCCTTCTAGCCAGAAGTGATCTACCAAAAAGCTTGCAATTTGTTGTGAAATATATTATTTCAAAATAATTAAGAAATTAACTTGTGTATTCAAAACAAACAAATGCAATAGGAAAATGATAATGTGGAAAGGAATATAAAAGAGGAACGTTAATTAGAAAGTGATGTATGACCAAGTGCTGAGATTTATAAGCAATAATGCACTTTGCAGAAGGTCCTGGAAACCTATCATCGGAATGATTAATTATTTTCATAAGTGTTTTGAGGATTTACTTCCATATTCTAGAGTCATGTCCCTTTTAAGAAGGCCAGCTAAAGCTGGTTCCATAAGATATGAAAAGAGAAATATCTTTGCATGGGTTGATGGGAAATTGTGGGGTGAAAGAAGCAATATTGCAAAATTTATGCCAAGTAGGCTAAGATGTATGAAACTGAAGCATACAGCAGAAATTACAAGAGTTTTGATGCTTCCAGTTTTATATATTTTAACAAGGCACAGTTTAGTTGAAGTCCAGTGCTACTGTAATTGATTTTAATTCTCAAGTGGCAATTATGGAGATGTTATTTCAACATTTTTTTAAGGCCATATTTGATCTCAAAAAAATAAATAAATTACACTACAATTATCTGAATTCATCACTTAAATTCATCAAAATTACCAAAAAATTTAGCATTGATTGAATGAAATATAAGGGTGATAATAGCCCAAAGTCTTCCAAAGGAGAAACTGTAATTTTACTTTATCCTTGAAATCGTATTACATGCAAAATACCACTGGAGTTTACTGGACAGAGAGAAATTACACTCTAAATCAAAAAGACTGAACTTTATGTTCTCTTTTACTGCACCTTGAGACATTGGTAGTGCTTAAAAGAGAAACCCATCCTTATAAATCTGAATGTTTCTCCCTGGTCAGTGAGGACATATGTCTTAAATGTAGTTGAATGAAAAAAATATAATGGAAGCAAAAAGTCCTCCAAATTCTAACAGAGTTCATTTCACATTTATAAGTCTTCTGATGCCACCTCAAGTATGGGTCTGAAAATACCCTTTTAGTTTCAGATGTTGTTCTGTATGCTCAGCAGTGACTAATGAGTGCAACAGAATAATATCACACAAAATTCCATCTAAACTGGTGTTCACCTTCTGGGGGTGGACAAAGGTAGGTCTGAGCAAGACTTTATGAACAAAGCAGGCAAGTTATTGTGCGTCCCAGGAGCACCCTGCAAGATCCCAAGAAAATCAAAATCAAGGACTCTTCAGTCAGAGATGGTATCTTTTGACCTTTTCTTCTACTGACCTGTTCAGTTGCTTTCTGGCCCCCTGTAAAGCTTTAATAACAGCCTACTGCAAGAGGTCTCAAGACTTTTGTTCTGTTAAAATTTATTCAATATTGATAGCGATTGCAACCTGTTCCTATTCACTCCATCATATGCATCCTGAAGTTTGCTGAGTCACCTCTGCTGTTCAAGCCAGACCCACACGTCTTTACATGTTTATGGTTCTGCAAACCTTTTCTCGGTTTGGCAAGACTTCTTGTCAGGTACAGTAAATAATGAAATATTGTATTCAGTATTCAGCATGTGGTCATTTTATTGGATTAATATAGTAGCATAACTGTTGTGTGCCCCACTTCTTTTCTAGCAATTCACTCTTTTTTTTTTTAGTACTTTACTGTTCCAGAGCATTGCTACACTATCTTAACACTTTCCAAATTCTGCATAACAAACAGCTATTTTGTTTCAAAGAAGAGAGCAACATGCTTTCACTAAAAAAGCAATGGGATTACTAAAAAAACTATTAGTTTTGTAACTGGAATAATTCAGAAGTTTTCAACTTCAACTCCTGCTAATTAAATTTATTTAGAATCTACTTGTCTATAGTTAATCAGAAGTTAGCTATTCCTGTATGACTTTTTTCTTCTTTTTTTGAATGCTGAAAGTCTGGTGGTGCTTTTCATGGAATTGGTCTCACTGTCACTTCACTGATCTCAAACTATCATCTTTAGAGATCCTGAATGATGATGTGCAAAATTGTGAAAAAAAAAAAAGAAGAAAAGAAAAAAAATAATCTATTTTGCTACCAAAACTGAACTGAAGCAAGAAGGATCTGTCAATTTGGGTCTGCCAGCATTCGTGAGGCTTATAGGCGTGTATTTCTTTACTATTACCTGTAAAATATTTGACAGTTGTTTTTTCATTGTTGTTGGCATGCTTCAGCTGTGTTCCAAAATTTAGAAAATTAATTAATTAATTAGAAAAAATAAGATAAAGCATTCTAATGTTCTTACGGTTTTAGATTCATAGCTGCAGTCTGCTTTTATCCCAGATATAAGATTTTTTAAGTAAAACAGCATCTCAGACTTGGAGAATGTAAATGAATTCCTCTTAGAGGCAATTTAAGTGCTTCATTCTGAAGACAACACTGTCACTAAAGAGCTTCTTTCCCTTCCCAGTACAGTTGCACTTGTCATAAAAAATCCCCAAGTGACAGTTGTGCCAAACCGAAAGACTGTGAAGTTAAAGTTGAGCTAAGATTATTCATATTCTTTGTATGTTGTTTCTAATTTTCTAGGTTACAAGGAGGGAAGACTTAATAAAACCTAGAAATCCTTACTAACACTAAAAGAGTTGTTCCACAGAAATTTTTTATGTATGCCCATAATTTGCATTAGTTTTGTGAAAATAACTCTATAAACGTTAGAGATACATCAACAATGACCTGCCAGTGGTGCTTTTTTCACAATTATCAGATGAAAAAAATTATTTCTCTTGTCAGGTGTAGAAGTAAATAAATGTTGTGTTCATACCTCTTCTTGTTCAGAGGTAAACTAACTCATACACATACATGTGTTTGCAACAAACATGTCTCTATTTTCATGTATGATTGTGTTACACTCAATTTTCTATCCAACATAACTTGAAAGAGATGAGCTGCTTCACTTTACCAAAATGACAAGGCCACTCATTGTTAGAATCTGACAGTGAATAATTCTAATACTCTTTGTGCATCAGTTTATGCAGTCAATGTAATTATACTGGCACAAAACCCATCAAATCCAGTACATACAAGATATGAGCAGAATTCAGAACCACATGATGAAACAACTAACTTGTTCGGTTTATGTTTCTGTGGTTTTTAAATTTAACATAAATCTTGTATGTGCCTCTGAATTCTGCTTATTTGATGGATCTTCTGTGCCTTCTATAAATTGCTATAAAAGTTCCTAATACCTAAGAAAATCTACCATGCAGACAATATTCTCAAACTGCTTTTGATATTTCTGATCCCACTAGAATGACTCTAAGTCCCCTGCTGTGATTCATAATTTTTGGGAAATAAAGAGAATCCATTGAATCAGCTATGGCTGGTTTAAAAACATAGCAAAAAGCTGGGTTTTGTTTCTGGTCACAGAAGAGCTTCATAGCATGTTAGTCCAATATTCTATTAATTTTAATGACATAAACAGAGCTAAAACCTTTTTTTTTTATTTATTATTGTATCAATATTTTGAAAAGTAGCAATTACAGGCATCTAACATGTAGTTTGAAAAACAATCTTTGGAAATAGCAAAAAATTTAGAGATCTGAAAAAAACAAGGAATTGCAAAGCAACAGACAGAATTGTAACAGTAACAAAATTAATCTATCAAAATAAATGAAGAAAAAAGTCATCAAAAGTTATAAGTAAAATTGCAGAGGATCTGAAATTAAACTCAATTACATACAATTGGAGCTACTAATATGCTTTATTAATGTGTATATATATATATATATATATGGGGGTTTTTTTAACTTTTAAACATAAATGTGCAATAAACCAAAAGTTGTGTATGCTCCAGCTCCTGAATGGGTCAAGTGGATGTATTCACTGCTTTGCAAGTAAAGAGTTTTGGACTCTTCTACTCGTAGACAGAGAGCTGAGAGGGGTGTGAATGAGATTTACAGAATCATGAAGGCAGGAGATGAGCTGAGCTTGGCACTGTTGTTGACCAAAAATGAGAAATAGGGGGCTCTGAAGCCCGGGTGAGAGGAAGGAAAACAGAGGCAGCAGAGTTTGCACAGCCTTTTGCACAGAAAGGGACAGAAGGTGGAGATGGGAAACCACAGAACAGTCAATCTCAGCTCGATCCCCCAAAAATAACAGCTAAACCTGGAAACCATTTTCAAGCATACAGAGGACAATAAGTGCATTGTCTGGATCCAGAAACAGTTATCTGAATTGCTGGGAAACAGGCCAATAAGAGAATCCTGAAAGTGCTCAGCAGGAATGTATCCTCAGACATTTCTAATGCAATGGTTCCGGATGTTGGAGGAGTACCTGGAAAATAGACAGTAGAAAGGCAGTCATTTCTTCATGAATTTTGTCCTGGCACTGCCGTAATCAAGAGACACTAAAACTACACTTTTCAAAAGTGTGCGTAGGTAATAGGTCAACTTTTCCTGAACTGTATTGAGAATTAGTTGTATCATAAATGTAATTGAGATATGAAAAGCTTCAGGCACATTTTCTTACAAAAAAACCCCAAACACAGAAAAGTATTATTGTTAATTTTTACCAGGTCTATGAATAGCATTTGGCAAATACTGATTTGTTTTCCTAACACATTGGTAAATAGATAAAACAATGTTACAAAAAATGGACAAGGGGGGAAAAAAGTGTGCTCTATATCTTATCTACTTGTGTTTTACTTTGTCTTTAACTGTTTTACTCATTCTCTGCTTTTGTCTTTGTCAGTTTTACTGCCATTTTGGCATCAGTGCTTTCTCCTGCTACTTGCATATATAAAATGATTTTACTGGTCCTGAGAGCACTTGTATTTTTTATCAGACGTGGTAGGTTCTAAGATAACGAAACCTTCATGTCATCAGATTACCATCAACATTTGTTGCTTTTCACTTCAGCTCCCACATGATTTCAGCACTCAAAACCTTTAGCAGCCACAGAAATGGAGATTAGTGCTTTGTGATATTTGAAAGCTGAGGTTCCAACTTCCAGTTAGATTATTTTCTAGCTGTATGCTATCTTTAACTGCTGGTGAGGTAGTAGCTGCTATCATGTCAGAATTTGAAGCTGGGAGGAATGGAAGGGAACAGAATGACAGATTGTAATGTGCACATTCATGTTCTATCTCTAGCCTTACAAGATTTAAAAGAAATGCTTTCACTGTTGCAAAGCTCGTAATCATAGCACAGCAGTTGTGCACGGTGTTTGTTCCTACTCCAGCCGGTTCAAGAGATACCAGACTTTAACACTGTCAAAGATGAGCAGTGTTTTGGGCAATGATCCAAGGCAGAACATGGTCTATGGCATAACTCCCTGGTGCTTCCCAGTACTCATATAATTTTCATTCAACGACTATAAGTAGGAGGCATAATACTGAATGATACCATAATATAGTAAGCAGCTTTTTCAGGAATTAAATTATTTATTTTCTTGAGTGTACATGGGGGTTTTTTGCTTATTTTGAGGAGAACTTGACTTTCAATCTAAGTGCAGTGTAGTGTTTTCATTGAGAAAAAACTGTACAAAGAACCTCTCCAATATAATTCTGAAAATACCTCATTTAGTTTCATGACATATTTGGATGGAAAACAGAAAGTGGATAAAGGACGTGGGGAGGAAAGTTAATTTCTGCTAGAGTTGTATATCTTTCATACCTGGAAGGAGTAAAAGGAAAGTAATGAAGATGCATGCTGAGAGACTGTTAAAGTTAAGAATTCTGAAAGGGTAAAAGGAACTAAATTGAAGCTGGCAACCACATAATTGCTGGGAAGGGAAATGATCATGATTTTTATTGGCCTGGAGATTATGCAGGTGAAGATATTATTGTGGCAAGTGAATCTTAATGTATTAAAAAAGGAATGAGAAAAGGGCTTGTGCCAAGAGTACTTTCTTAGCCTTTTTTCAGTTATTGAAAAAATTGCTCAAAAGATCCCATTCTATGGAAATCACACTTCTTAAAACAGAAAGGAGTGTATATACTATTTATATCTTCTTTGTAGGACCAGAAGAACTATTCCTGTGTTCAAAATCAGAAAGCATTTTGTAAAGAAATATTAAAGCCTGTTATAGAAGCAAAACTTCCTGTATCTACTTACAAGTGCTGAAACACCCACCTATACTACCTACACCCTTCAATATTCCTGATATCTCTTTTTCAATTTTTACTTTTAAATGTGTTTATATTTTGAGTGCTTGCAATACAAATGTAAAACACAATGCTTTGAATCATGAGAAAAATGACAACATAAATTTGTATTTAGCCTTAATATATGCTTAGCAAGAGCAAAAATGCTGAAGCATGCTCTGTTTTCAAATACAAGGCAATTTTCTAGTATGTTATTGTAATATGCAAGGATTTAAATATTTATTGGTGCAATTACATGAGTGATAAATAGAGATGGACACATAAAAAAAAGGGGTTTCAGGCAAATTTTGAAAAATGTACTTTTTTCGGAGTATTTTTACTGTAAAAGCAGATGATACAGATATTTTGGTTCATTCCAGCAGGTTCAAAGTATTCTAGAAACCAGAGGTAGAAAGGCCAGAATATTACTACCACTCACCTAAAAGATGAATTTTTACTTCGTGTGTGCATTTTGTTGGGGAGAATGGATTGAATTTTTCTTCTGTTATGCAGTTGAAATGAAAAGCTGTTTTAATTGGTCATCCCATAGCCTAGCATGATTCTAAAATATAAGAATTGAAGAAAGATGTTATTATGCAAAGTCAACTGAGCAAAAATATGTGAATATTTGAGAATTAACAATTTAAGAAAAGGAGCCATTTCTAAAGGTCATTTAAAATCTTATTATATGTAGAACAGGGAAATAATTATGTTATAAATGAGAATTATTCTTCTTTTGAAAAACCGCAGTTAAAAAGACCTGAATTTGCAAAAGACTGTTTGAAGGAGTCCTTTCCTATTAAGTAGCTTCTGAGTTGTATTTATCCTTTACATTCTAAAAGTTCTTACAGTGGGTAACTTATTCAAAATTTCAGCACAGCTACAGCAATACAGAAGCAAAGGGTTTGGTTTAGTAGCAAAAGTTTGATCAAAATATTCATTTTGTCATATTCTATCTAAGGGAAAGTATTACATGTAATTGTATAATGAATTTAAGCAGTACCTATTGTAATACACTTTACCCAGAAATGTACTTGGGAAATTTATTCTGACATAAATTTTGAGGTTAAAAGGGGTTATAATTATATAGGAAAACACAAACACTTTCTTGTAAGGAAAATCAAAGCATAATTTTGCATGAGTTCAATAAGTAAAAATAATTTAATGAGAAATATAGAAAAAGATGGCTTGTGGTCCTGTGGATCTCAAAGGAAACACAATATTTAACATTTAAAGAAAAAGTCATGGTGTTTGAGAGCACATAAAGTATTTTTAGCAATTGAAATGGCATAGTGGATGAGTTTGCAGTGGGTCTGAGTAATTTCTGCAATGTAAAAATATGAAAACTAATTCAATATCCATATGTTCACTCATTATCATTCACAGCCTCCTAATGCTAAATGGAAAATATGTTTTAATTAATGCAGAAGCTGACATAAATCCATGTTCTATAACCTGGGCATTAACCTGTAATTCCACTCAGAATATTAATTATTTTATTCATAGATAAATGTCTAAAATTGTAGTTTAGTTTATACCAGCAGATGCTAGCTCAAGCTTATACCAATTTCCTTTCTTAACTCTGATTTGGATTCATACCAGAGATCCCTTCCTTCTAGAGTGACACTTGAATGTGGTGTGTGGTGCACACTTGCATAGCACCACTGTCACTGGTGAGACAGTAAATGACAAATCATAGTGGGTCTGATCTGAAATTTATTATTTAGTATTACTAAGTGAACTTTCACCTTTTACATTTCAAAATTGCATATTTAGAATAGTAGTTATTTGGTCTAAATTATTTGATTGAAACATTTCTGATGCAAGTATTTGAGATGTTGGTGGTAGGGGCTTATTTGCACTCTAATTTCATTTTCTATATCAAACTATCACACAGTATATGAATCTTTTAGAAAGGCACATGAGATAGTCGACAGTATTCCTCCGAGAAGAGAACTGGTTTTTTAGTTACCATAGGAGTCCTGAAGTTAAATTAGATCCTTGGTAAGATTGAGCTAGTGTGGCAAAATTCAGCTCTTCTAAGAGGCATATGGAATGTGTAAATACCAAAAAGAGAGATAATGTGCTTTAGAAATAACTTTCATCTTGTTTTTGGAAATCTGGAGATTCCTTAAACTTTTGTTTTTCAAGAATAAATGTCCTTGAAGGAGAAAAATCTTTCAGACTTCATTTCCTTCTCTTCTCCACATGTACAGGCAGATATTTATCAGAATATAGTCACCTTATATTTCTTATTGTGTTTTCTTTAACACTGCTACTCTAGTCCCTTACTATTTTGCCTCTAATCTATACTCCTGAGAAATATGCCAATCTGTCCTTGGGAAGTCGTCATTGATTAAAACAAACAACAACTTTGTAATGTCTCTCTGTAGAATCATTACATCAAATTGTGTGAGGATTAAATAAGATGACAATAATAATTTAAGTATCATGTGTAGCTGCCTTAAAATACTTCTATCTAGTTTTTCCATTTAATTAAAGTTTGGAAAGAATCCTACCTTCCATTAATACTTACTGTGTACTTGCACTAAAAAAGAGATTAATTTAGCAGTGAAAAATTTTAAAATATCCTGTGGAGAAATGCATGCACAAACTATATTAATCGAGCTCTAAATTAGTGATGTTAAACAACAAAAGCAAGGAAATGCACAGTGAAGCAGGAAATGTACCATATGTTATTGTATACCTGGGCACAATGGGGACACTGTCTTAATGTTCCTGTTGTACCAGATATTGGTGGACATATGGTATGCTGCCTTTTTATATGCTTGTGTCTTTTCATGATTTTTTTTAGCTGATTTTGATAGCATTTTCTATTTGTCTGCTGTTAGGAAAAGGACTTCAAAATTTTTTGCTCATTTATCTGGAGTTTGAAACCCATGTACTTAATTTTGCTTATTCATTTATACCCCATTTTAAAAATTTTCTTCAAGAGCAGTTGCTTATTACTTTTGTTTTTAAGTTTTCCGTAGTCTTAGTCCCTGTCTGACAATAATTTGGAATACAGTTGAGTAGCCCTTCCACGTGCAGAGGGATTTTGACTCACTGTCAGTGCTGGCCAAACAGATGGGTAAAGCAACAGCAACAGCTGCAGAGCTCACCAGGCTTTGCACAATCAGGATCATGCAATCATACAATCATAGGATTATAGAATCATTTAGGTTGGAAAAGGCCGTCAAGATCATTAAGTTCACCAGTTAACCCAGCAGCAATAAACCATGTCCCTAAGTGCCACAACTACACATCTTTTGGATACCTCCAGGGATCATGATTCAACTACTTCCCTGGGCAGCTGGTTTCAATTCTTGACAGCCCTTTTAGTTGAGAAATTTTTCCTAATATCCAAACTAAACCTCCACTGGCAAAACTTGAGGCCATTCTCTCTTGTCCTTTTGCTTGTCACTTGAGCACTCATGCAACTAGCTTCTTCCTTGACTGCCCCAAGCAACCTCAACTAGCTCCAGTTGGCAGCAGACAAGTCTCCCATTTCACTCGGCTCCTAGTGCCCTTCCAGCTGAGGGACAAAATACAACAACTTCTTGTGATATCACTTACTGGACACCACGTATTTTCAAAGTTGGCTGATGCAGAATACCAAAAGGAAAGGTCTCCTTAATTTTTTTATGGCACAATCTTAATAAATGTTCAAATTTGAATGGACTGTTCTTTGCTTCCGTCACATGGAATACACACGTTGGAGTCACAGAAGTCCAGAGCTAGTCAGAGGAAATATGTCACGTAGCAGAGAAGAGCAACAGAGCCGAATCCTTTTGACACATACGTGACTTACTCCAGTTATACCCTGGCAAAAATTCTGTTCATTAAAACTGTGATCTCAGGGCTTCTTACTGGAGGTTTTTGAAGACTGTTTAAACCAGTGTGGAAATAAAAGGGCATTGTTGTACATTAGCTTGTCAATAGGTACTCCTAAGACTTATAAGTCATTACGGATCAGGGCTAGTCTCTTAAGTAAGATTTAGTGATTTCTGGCAAGTGTGAGTACTTTTGTCTAAACATTCAAGACTTAGAATTCTAATATTCATGTAGTAGTTTTAGTAGCAGCTCATTATCTGTGTAGGTGCATTGACTTAAATATGAAATAGAAGGCATGATGAAAGTCTCCTAAGTTATTATAGATGTCAGATAACCTTACATGACATCTAGAAATGCCAGATGAATTGTTTCTGAAATGTTTAAATAAGAAATATTTTAAAAGCAAATAACTTGATTTGTCCTGAAAATTTACCATGTGTATTCCCAGGAGGGCAAGAAATTATTTAAGTCCATAGCCATCAGTTACAGCTAATATTTTTTTATATATTTTAGTGTGTTTTCTTTAAATTTAACCTAAAACTTTTTCGGTTGCTAGTTTTAGGAATTCTATTTTTAGTTTATATTAATAGATCTTTGATTGGCAAATGAATGGGAAAGGATAGAACTATGAGTAATTTTGCATAAGTATTTTAATAAGGAGTTGTTCATAGAACTTATCTAGAATTTTTTATAAGGCAAAGTCATTATTGGAAATCATTAAATTAAAGTAATTAAAGAGGAAACAGCCATCTCTTTCAAAAGGATTCCAGTAAAATTCAGTAACAGCAACCAAGTTTCTGAACAGCCTAGTCTTGTGTATCCAGCAGGATGAAGAACTTGCCAGCTTATTGATTCTTACTGACGTAGAGCTTGGCAATCAGTCTGTATCTGGAATAATTAGTGGCTATGTTCATCAGTAGACAGGAGCATCATGGGGTCCCTGATGCTATAAACAATTACACTGCTATGCCAGCTCAAAGCCTTTTACACTTTGGCAGCTTAAATGCTTTTGACATGTGATGCTGTTTTTTTCTAAGAACACTGTTGTTTTATAAATAGCAGACAGATTAGATTAGATGTTTGTGCACAATGGCATGACTGACCTGTCCTCACTGCCAGAGAATGAGTTACAACTACAAAGAAGTAACTGGGTACCATCACAATGGTAAAAAGTCTCCACAATTTGGTAAAAACTCTCCACATTTTGGTAAAAAGTCTCCGGTTCCTTGACATGTCATTCAGACTTTGTTCACAAGACCTTTGGGATCCCAGAATCAAGATTAAATCAATGGGTTTGTGAATTCTCTTTCCTGAAAACCTGTTCAAGACACCTAAAGAAGACAAGAAACACAGTAATTGCACCATGGCTTCAAAAGTAGAAAGATGACATGGAGGGAATTGGAGATGTATGTCCCTAAACTTAAAGCACAATAAGTTAATCACGGATGAGATAAAAACTAGTAATATACAGAAACAGTTTAGATTGGACATGATTTCCTCACTTACATGCAGTCTTCTTGAGCCAGTTTGTAGTGCAGCTACTTTGGGCAGTACTCAAGTTCCTAAATTTTGATAAATCTCTGTTATTGTGTACAAGGCTACTGTCTGGTCACTGTTCTCTAAATTCCCCAGAGTGTAATAGCCTGATTCTGGCACGCAGTTTGAGTGGATGTTCTTGGTCTGCTGTACATTGTTATTAGGAATGTGATTTATCAACTCAAAAATTATAAAAACTAATATATTTTTAGCATAGTTATGTTTCAATGATGATCTTTATGTTGCTTATGTTTTTGTAAATAATCTTTCCTTATTGTTATTAAATTACTATGAAGACATTATGCTGAACTAGTGGCTAGAATTCTGTCAAATGAGATGTTTGAGATATCGTTAATCTTTTTCACTATTTCCCACTTTCCCTTCTTACCATAAAAAGACTCATGAGTTGCAAGTAAATACTTTAAATGTATCTTGAATAGCAATAGGACTGAAGCTCAGAACTGCCAATCAATAAATAATGGCTCCTAGTCATCAAGAGTGTAGTTTGCTTCTCACTGCGAAAGAAAATTCCAATGTAATTGCTCTGAAGCCCTATACTTTTTCATTTCTTATTAAGGAATCAGTTGAAAAAGTATCCAGTGTGTACTATAAAGTTAACAATACAGAAAGATTTTTCTCCTTTCGAAATTTTTTTCTTAGAAGAAATTTGCACTGCAGTTGTTTGAACTTGAACTGACTTTTCTGTTTCATGTTGTGGTCACACCTTTTTAAAAATTTCATTTCAGAGTAAAGAGGTGGAAGAAAGTGAACACAGGTTTTGGGACGAGGTAAAGTTCCTTGTCTGCTGTTGGAAATTCTACCACAACAGTGAGTGAAGATATGCAAGATCACCAAAAAACCCTGCAGCAACAAGGCTAACAGTAAAGAGGAAAGACAAAAATTGTTCATAAAGACTTATAAGAAAATTTCATTGAAGACATGCATGTCAGATATATATAGGAATACTGTATGCATTGTTTCTATATATTCCTGATTTTTTATAAGAACCAAGGAAAAATGCTTGAGTCAGTGTGCACCTATTTAGAATTTATGCTGTCTGCTGTCATTTCTATCCAGTTTTTCTCTTTGAAAGCAAAAGGTGGACTTCAATTAAACTGTTCCATATTTTGCCTTTGGGAAAAAGGACTTCAGAATGTTCATGGCATATAAGAGAAGTTCACGTTCTGTCCTGGGAAGAAATTGAGTCTGAAATGGAAGTTAATGATTTTTTTCTTGCTTTGCTTGTGTGTTTTACTTTAATATAGCAGTGGGCAAATGCATCTGTAACTCAGGACCCCCAGTTCTACCAGGGTGGCATGGGTATTACATCATTCTTTCATTAAAAAAAAAAAAAAAAAAGAAGAAAAAATTATTCCATTTTAAATACCCAAATATTATCACATACACATTTAGATCAAAGAAGTATCCTTTCCTTATGCATTTCTTATACTCATCACATAATAGAAATAATGCTTCTCAAATTTACCTTTTTGTCTACATATCACATTTTTATCTAAATTTTGCTTTATTAATTGTCCATGTAAAAGACTGTAAATATCACATAAAGGCAACATGAATATGTTAACATAAATTGGAAAAGCAGATTTTGAGAATTTTAGAAAATTCATGATTTATAAAAACAACAACTTTCAGCTATCAAGTCAGATGCAAATTTTAATTTTGTTTGCCATGTGCAATTGATAATGAGTATGTGCAGATTCTGTTTCACAACGATTGCTGCAATTGCTCAGCAATATGTTTGTTTCATTCCTTGTATGCCTGTAAGTTGAAAACTTGCAAGAGGATTCTAGTTGCACTTAAAGCTATGTCCTTTCTAAGAGAGTATTATGTGAACTCTTGATTTCTCTTGTAACAATACTAAAATGGAAAAGTATTAAAGATCATTGATTACATAGGAATCACATTTTTCCCAGGAATTGTCTGAGCTGCAGATGGTTGAAATCTGGGAACTAAATGTTCTTATGATGCTCTCTGAGCTTTAGGCTGCTGCTGGAGATGGGATGCTAGAGCAGAAGGATCTGTGTTTTGACTACATTTATGTGTTCTTAACCCTCTTTTATGTTTATAATGCTGATCTAATCCCAGCAAATACTTCTCAGGACACACTAAGGGATATACCATGAGGGAATTCTGTCTGTTGCAAATAGCTGATAGACAAGTTCATCAAAAAGGTACAGAGATACTGTGAGACAATCTATTTTTAAACGGAATTTAAACATGTAAAACTTACAAGAACTGACAATAAAATAAGATGCATAATTCTTGTTTTCATTATTCAAACTTCCTCCCTTTATTGGCTCACTGGTTCAAGGTTTTATATTAGACAAAAGATCTCTGGTCTTGTTCCATGCATTGTGAAATGGCACACTGACTTTCTCTAAAGCTCCATCTGCTTTTCTTATGTCAGCATCTTCACAACGCCACAGTCTTTGAAACAGCTGTATTAAAAATGTTGCTGTGCACAATAGAAATGGAAAGTGCATAATTATTGATTTTCAAATGCTGTAACAGTCAAATGTACTTCTATGGTTACACTGAAGTACTTGAAAATATGGCAATACCACAAAACAGTTTGCTGATAAAAGTTTGTATCATTTAAATAAGCTTTAGAGACAAGATCTTTCATTTTTTCCCCCGTCTGACAAGCTATTAGAAATATAGTTCTTTTAGCGCTAAAGTATGGTTTCAGCATTGGTCAAAGTATCTATATGCCCCAGAGTACCTTTTAAGCCCACAGTAATAACTGTGGCTAAAAATCAAGTCAAATGATATGAATTACTGGGGAAATTGGGATTCTGTCCTTCCCGTCTGTATTTCTAAATCTGTAGGAAAAACACATAACCTTTAGTTGGTGCTCGAGAACATTTCTGTGCTAACAGCTTGGTAGTGTAGCATAGATATTGAGGGAAATCAAACCAGAAACTAATTTCTGCTGCTCTAACTCTACCATAAACAGTTTCGTATGTGTTCACTGTATTATAGAACCCAGCAGGTGTGATGCACCTGGCTGGGTCTAAAAGTGTCTATGGTGACAATAAAATATCATCACATGATCCTAGTTTTAAAATTTATATTACAGAATGTCAATACAGCATCTTTTCTTTATCATGAGGAAATTTTAGTTTCTTGTGGGGTAATTAATACTCACATTTATCCCACACATGTCTTTGTAATCACTTTTTGACCATGTTTTACTTTCAAGTGCCTTCTGAATAGCACTTTTTAAGTTTTCTTTCTTGCCTCTGATAAATCACAAAAGATGCCTTAATTTTTCATAATTTCTCCCTATTCCCTGAGATATAGAAAACTCAGTTACTTCTATCATCTAAATAAAATATTTATTTCATCAATACATACTTCAGAAGAGGACTTCAGAAACCTATACGAAGAGGTAAACCCATAAATTAGTCACTTGAAAGTGAGTTTCTATAAGATGATGCATTATTGCCCTGGCTGCTGTTGAGAATGTTTGAGAATCCTAATTTATGGCCTTTTCATAATAATACTAGATTGTTTCCTAATCTTAAATATACATCTATGATATTTGCTATATACCAGTGTTCCCATTTATTCCTCTTCACATTTTAAGTGTGGGAAGTGAAGATACACAGATTTGTGCAGGAGTGATTTGTTCAAGGTAACCAAGCACAATTATGGGAAAGCCAAAAAAACTAACCTTAAAATTGGTTGCAAATAATTGAGTTGTTCTTCATCTCTTGAGATGAGTGGTGCCTAAAACAGTGGCTTGCTGCTAGAAAAACTTCACAAAATACTCTTTCCTATTTTTCTTTTTAAGGTAATAAATAGTATGAATCTTTTATGTGGATCTTTTATGTGATAGGAAGACCTGCAAATAATTTTCACATCTTACAATTAAACCTTGTTTAAAACCACAAGTGTGCATATTATTTAATATTGCTACACATGCAGAAAAATAGGAAAGATTTATGCGGTCTTGTGGTCCCCTAGTTGATACTAGTTGATATGGAAACAGTGGGTAACACTGTATTTGGAATAGAATAGAATAGCCTAGAACAGCTCAGCTGGAAGAGGCCTACAATGACCATCTACTCCAACTGCCTGACCACTTCAGAGCTGACCAAAAGTTAAAGAGTGTTGTTAAAGTTGTTGTCTAAACACGTCTTACACACTGACAGTCTTGGGGCATTGATCACTCTCTAGGAAGCCTGTTCCAGTGTTTGACCACACTCTCAGCAAATAAATGCTTCCTAATGTCTACTCTACTGTCGCTGCCCGGTTGCTGCCGGGTTTTCAAGCTGCCCGGTGGCTTGAGTGCGACCTTCTGCACTTGGCTCTCTGCTGGACCTCTGCAGCACTCAGGCTCAGCAGATTTTGGTCTCCTGGCAACAGCTCAAGCAGGCACAGCTCATCCAGGGGAGCTGGCAGCAGCAGTTGAAACTTTGTAGCAGCTCGGCGGCAAAAGAACGGGAAGGACTCTCTGTGAGGTAGTTCCAGTCTTTATTCCCTGCCCCGGGGCACAGGAGAATGTAGCAGCTGAAGGTACACACCACAAAGAACAAAGAAATGGGGACCTGCAGAGGTTTAAAAGGGGCAAGAAAAGGGGCAGTCCAAGGGGAGGAACAAGGGAATAAACCAATAGGGGGATAACACGTAATCGGGAAACATCCAAAGGGGAAACAAAGGGGTGGAATACATTAACTTA
>VZTJ01003196.1:593006-604251 GCA_013397795.1 Orthonyx spaldingii
AAACCCCCCTTCCCCTCTTTTTCTCTCTATCCTTCGTTTCTTACATCTCTCTCTCTCTCTCTCTCTCTCTCTCTATCGCATAATCGGGTTGTTGGCACGCAATAAAGTGCATTGTTGTGATTGAAGCAAAAATCCCCATTTTGTGTTTCTTTTGCACTCTGAGATTCGGGTAACGAACCATCACGAATCCTGCTCTATGTTAGCGGATCGTGACACCAATGAACATTAATTCCTTGTTTGTTAAAATGCATAAGGAGTGAAAAGTTTTGAACGACCTCGGGACCCTCACCACCAAGAAGCCCAGGGTGAGGAAGGATCAACAGGGTATCACTGAAACCATAGGTGGTGACTGTCTTCTGCTTGATCTCTCTCTCTCTCCCCTTTCTCTTTTCTACTTCTTTCTATCTCTCTACACCACGTTTACTGTTAAATAAAATCTATAATATTGATTTCAGCATATGGTTTCCTTTGCACCTTAATTCAAGCAGAGGCATCTCAGTAGTCAGATCTTAACTGTGTTTTTAACAGATACGCTTTTTTGCATATTCTGGGTTAAATTTAAAAAAATTGTTCAAATGTATAAGAAAATGAAGAAGTGTTTTTGGAATATAACCAGGGCTTTGATGAGAATGAGGACTAGACACATAACTTGGCAGATTCAAGATAGCTTGGAGCTAAAAATCACCATGATCTTCAATGATAATGGAGTAAACATTTGATTTTTATTAATTCAACTCATTAAAATTTTCACAGTTTGCATCAATCTGCATTCAAGCCTACATGAGAGGGAAAATAGACAACATTATCTATGTGTTCAGTTAGAGTCTTTTAATGCATTCAGGGAAAGGAGGGAATCTTATAAGATAGATGGCTATTGGAAATCTGGCATATTTAAAAATTTGGTTTAAAATATATTTCAGTAAGAAATATAAGCAGAAACTATAAATATGACTGCTCTGTAATCATGTATCTGTGAAAATACTGCTTATAGAACTGAAAATATGTTCTTAAAGGGACTTCACTTCCATAGTCCTTTTTAATTGAAGGTCACCCTAGCCTTTTCAGGGAAAAAAATACAAAGGTTCTTGGTTAAAACACTGGAACAGAAGTAATAAAAAAGATATATTTTATTTATGAATTTTCTTTCCATTCTTTCATTTGTTCACATTTTTGGTATATATGGAAGTACGAATTTCACATTTCAGTTCTGCCAACTCTCTCAGCAAGATGCAGTTCCATCCTTCAAAACTTAGCATTGTAGTTTTTCTTTACGTCCACGCAGAGGATGGAAAAGTCAGATTCTGCTTTCCATGTATTTTTTCTTAGAAGTTTGAAAACTTTCTGTGTCTGTATTGTATTACTAGGTATTTCTTTACAAACTGATCTGAGTCATGCAGAAACCATTTCTTTTGTGTTTAAAGTCAGCAATTCAGGATGGTAGAGAAAAAAAATCAACTCGTGGCTCAGTTACATTTTCTTATATCTCTACAAGAAGTGGTTTCTAAACATGAGCATTGGGTAAGGGTCACATGAAAAGGGCTGACTAAAGACTGCTATCACTACTTTGTGAAAAAAAGCTTTTATTGTTACTGGTATCTCCCTCTTGAAGCTGATCCTAAAGGGAAAAAAATGGCTTCATTTTGCTTTAGAACTAATGCACAGTATAACTCAAAGTCCTCCTTAATTGCCATTTCTTCAGGCATGACTTCCCATAATAAAACATTTCACCCATAGGAAAAGATATATTTGGCTGCTGAAGATTTAACCATTTTCCTTAGATGGTGCCCTGTGGGAGAGACTAGGCAAGGAAAGACTTATTTTTCACTCCTAACTAATTCTCAGACAGTAAAAAAGAGATGCTAGAGCTCAAAAAACACTTTTCTTGTTAAATATTTTTATTTTTACAGCATAATTTTTTGAAGTACTCTTGAATTGGTATATTTGTTTGCTTTGACCAAAAGTATATTGACCCTATAATATTTTCAAATGATAGATTCTTCTCAAGGTTAGTTTCCAATTAAGGTCTTGATGCAGTAACCATCTCAGCTATTAGTTTAAGCATATCAAACTAATGCAATGTATTGATTTGGTGGATGTATAATGTATGTACAGCATGATCATGCATTAGGAAAGCTTTTGTGCATTTAGCAAAATCAAACCAGAAAAATTGGGAGTTTTAATAGGAAAATATTCTGCTATTTGCACTTCTTATTCAAGCTGGAAAAGGTATGATACAAAAGTTATGTGACCAGGAGAAAGTGATACGACAGATGTTTTTTGCTGAATGGGAATATCGCAGGGTGTAGTTCATTGTTTGTGTGCTTTCTTAAGATAGAAGTTCCATCCTGTCTGTCCTAAACTTTTAGATTTATGACTATTATTTTCTTAAACTTATCACTGATAATTATTCTTGTAATATATTTATACTGACTTTTAAAAGCAAGTGTTGTTGGATGCAAGGAGAAAAGATCATAAGAAAGTGATACAGGAATGCAAACTTCTTCCTATGCTCATCAAAGTCACCATGACACTAAAATGGAAGACAAGTACCCAAGACAGAAAAATCTGGTAACTCATGGGTCAAAGGAGAGTAGCAGTTCAGGCCAGAATAACTTATTTTTTTGGAGTGAGGAAGAAAGAATTAAAGGCTTGCTAGAGCTACAAATGTATTTGAAATGTCCATCATCTCCAGCAACCAGCCTGCCCCAAGCAATCACAGATTGATTGCATTTAGCATAATATAAGGCACTGATATCAAGAGGCTTGATGAACCACATAAGGATAGTTGAATGCATTTGAACCTGAATGTAACAAAATATCTGTACCTGTTATCTTCACAGAACTCCTGTCAACTTCTGTTCTTACACAGGCAAAGATTGCAGCAATGAGCAATGTGGAAAAAGGCTTTTTAGAACAGCACTCTGTATGTGTGTGTGAGTGTGTTTGTGTGTGTGTAGAAGCACATAACTTAAAATACATGTTTTTTTTCTTTACCACATACTTTTCTTTGGGCTCAACATCCATTATCAAAACAGTATTAAACTACTATAGACTGAGTTATAAAGTTCCACAGAACAATTTAAAAAGATATTCAAAGATACAGAAAGCCACCAGAAGGTTTCAGATGTACTTTGCTGTTAGTAGAGGAAGCAATAATGAGGGGCACTGGAGGAAACATAATAAAGCTACATAGAATTCTGGTTATTCAGAAAAATAGAATTCAAATTTGCAAAGGGCTACTAAGATGGGTGTAGACTAGAGTGTGGGTATATCTGACTAGAAGAACTGTCTCATTTTATTTTACTATGCAAAGTTGAGGAGGACTCAGAAATACACTTGATGTGGGAGAAAGCAACCATATAGGCCATGCAGCAATGACAGCATCACACCATAAGAACATCAATTGACAATGAAAGATTTTTCTTCACAACTGGAACAAAGTGTCTGCCCTTTCTTGTGGGGTCATGGTATGTTAAAAGGTGAGTGATGCAATGATTTCATTAAATTCAAAAAATCTTTTCAATCGAAATTTAAGTATTATGTATTGCACTGCATTAGAATAGGGATGAAAATGTGTACTGAAAGACCTTCTGAAGTCTAATGTGTGAGCTTAGTCTGATGTATAATGAAAGATAGAAAGTGATTGAATGACTGCAGTAATCCATCAACCTGACTGCATGCTGTAACACTGTGTTCCTGCCGCAATAATGTAATGCAAGCATTGATCACGCTGTTCCAAGATTCCAGTTCTGCAAGATGTTTAAGAAATATTGTATTTAAACCTGTAGAAATAATGATAATAGTAAATTATATCCAAGCAAGGGGAAAGTGTGGCACTATAATCCTATTAACTACAAGGATCCTGCAGCTACTGTCTCTGAAATTCTGCACCCTTTAGGATATTAGGAATAAAGTGTTTATCTGATTTTTTAGAGTGAATAGAAAAGGTTTCCTGGCATGTTTGAAATGCCCCTGAATTTCAGACCAGGATTTATCACCAGATGCAGCAAACAGCTGGTTCTGCCACTGCCAGCTCAGCCTGCAGCTGAGCACATCAAGCAGTGCTGGCAATGGTGTGCTGCACCACCCCTGCTCCCTGGCTGTGGAGGGAACTTAAGAAATTCTTCCATTCCATGGAGACAGAAGAGGCTTGATGCCTTTCACAACGGGAGAACAGACTTCATGAAGCTGAAGAGGCCTTTCTCAACTGTTAAAGAGGAGAAGGTCAGTGGTCTTCTCTTTAACCTAGTAAATTGTACAATAACCTAATATGTTATGGTATGGTGTTTCTATGCTTTGAAACAACCCATGGTTTCAGACAACTAAATCCAGAACACAATTGCTCTGTTGACAAATATTGTCATAATACTTAATTGCTTAATATTCAAATATGTTTTTAAGTGACTAGAAACATCAGAGACATGAATTCTGCTCCTCCACAACAGTACAGAGCTGACAACAGGAAAGACTTGCATTAATAATTTTGTCTTCTGTGTCTTAATTCCAGAGCTGTAAAGTACCACCAGCCCTATCTTACCCAAGAGCAAATTGACATTTTACTTCTTAGACAACAGCAGGAGAATTGATCTCTATGTGGGAACAACCGCTAAAACACTTGGTGCTCTCTGGGAGTTGTTCAACATATGCTCATCCATTGAAACATTCTGCATGTTTCCTACATAATCGGGGCTGGACCTCAGCCATCCACAAAGTAGATGACAGCCATAAGCACCAGGCCATGAGCTATATTCTCTGTATGACCTTTTCTCAGCACACCTTCTGTTCCCTCCACTCCCCAGAAAAAAACTTGTTTTCTAAACTTAAAGGTTTTAATTAAATGGAATTTCTCCTTTTTTGCCAAATCTGGTAATTGTTCATATCATCCTCACTTTAAATGAAGATAGAAACACTGTGCTCTTTGGCAGAGTGTTCCTTTCTTAGTTGGCAAACAGGAATTTATCACAATGGAATAAATTACATTATAGCATAACTTTTTAAAGCACCATTAATACAAATATAAATTCTTCCTTTTTGACAGAAGTGCCACTGCTCTATTCAAAATCTAAATCAATTTTCAGGCTTTTATTGCTTCAACCATTATCCTTTTCATCCAAGACTCTAAAATAATGCATTCTCTTTACATGTTAGAGAAGTGCAGCCTGATCATATATCTTTTCCAATCTCCACAGCATTATAAAAATACCCAGAAACAGTAATTTTTTTTCCCAAATGATCTTTACATGATAGCATTATTGTAACTATGGTCATATTTTATTTTCAGTTTATGGGTCTGTAACATGTAGCTACCAACAGTTGTATTAAAAGTGGAAGGAGATGGCATTGAGACTGGAAATTCTCATGCTGGCTGCAAAAGATCCATGAAACCATAGATGGTTTTATTTTCACTAATGAATTAAAAACTTGAAAGAAATGCTTTATTAGCATTTGAGGAGCCAATAGATCTTTCTCTGTAAAGATGGAGATCATTCATTGGTCCCTGTGGCTAAGAGCATAGGATGTCAAGACATCTTCATTGGCTCTGAGATCAAAATGACATAACCTAGTTCACATTCACATACCCATCCTCTCTTGTCCCCCAGAAGAACAGGGCAGCATCAAAACAGCCAGTGTGGCATGGTCCTTCTCATGTGCTATTTGTGCCAACCTCTGTTTGGGCCCAGTGCCATCTGACAGTGGCCAGAGCTGCAAAGGACTGTGCCAACAGCTGAGGAAGCAATCATAACAGACTGAAACCACAGTACAATTATGGACCATAATTGTGGGGTTGTCTCAAAGCTGGCCCTGTTTTATTTATTTGTACAGACAGGACCTGTGAAACCTGTGAGATAGTAAAAGAAAGGTGCTTAACATTTGCAGAATATTATTAGGATATAAGCTGATGGAAAAATTGTGATGTACTTTGAAATGAATCTTTCTGTGTGCTCTTGTTTCTGTGAGAAAAATGAATTTTAAAATCCTAGATCACTTTTGATGCATTCTGAGCAATGTGCTTTTATTAGCTATTGAGACTCCATTTTGAGGAAGCCTCATCATTCCAGATAATTAAATTCATGGGTAAGTCTCACAAAGGTACAAGTGGAGTACAGTCCCCACATACCTGGGTGACATAGGTTACTATTTCCTGCAACAGGATTCCTGTATATCACCAGCCCTGCTTTGATTTCCAGCGGTAAACTCCCCTTTCTGTCTATTTAGCAACTTGGGATTTTTATGTCTTTCTTAGAGATTGACACAACAGGGGTAAGTTCTCCTACAGAAATACATAAATAGTAGACTCAACTCATCATTAAAAGCCTATTTTAATCTTTGAAACGCAATGAAATCTGGAAAATAGAATGGGACTCAGAGAAGCAGAAAGTATACATTACCATAAATAACATATAGTAGAGGTGCAATAGAGTGAGTGAGAATATATCTCAAGCCCAAATCAATACCAGCAAACTAACCACATAATAGATTTTTTACTCTGTACTGTATAGTTAAAGTTTTGAATTGACTTTAAGTTCATAAAGTTATTCCTTGTGGAAATAATAACTTATTAGCCAGATTTTACCTTTATTAATATGTTTACAGAAAGTGCAAATGATCACTGAAGAAACCTGCCCATGTTTTTGGTTTTTTTTTAATGTTTTCATTCACAGCAAATAGGGTTGCCAAATCTTGGTCTTGTAAAACTTACCAACTTGGATCCAGCTGGTATATCAAAGCAAACTATGGCCTATCAGGTTTTGGAACACGACCAGGAAAAAAAAGAATTGCAGTGTAAGGAAAACATTGCTTACTTAGAAGAAATGTGGATGGTTAATTTTTTTTTCCGCAACAGCAATCCAGATGGTAGTTTCAAGTGCCCGTCAAAATCTGAGTCCTAAAACACCCTGTGCGATTTACTCAAAGTTCACCAAAAGAGAAGGGAAGTATTTTTGTTCTAGCTACATGACCAATGCAAAACCATTGTAGAGACCTTTTTTCTTAGAGTTTTCTTTGGACTCAGTTTAGCTCTTATTGTGGCATTACGATACCTGAAAATGTCTATATGTAGTTAGTTATAACTTTTTTTTTAAACATTATTGTTTTGTGTCAGTGCTTACAGTGTGTTCCAAAATCTTTTTGCATTGTTATAGAACCACTTTTTTGGCATTAAAAAAATACAGTTTTAAATACTTGAATGGTATTGCAGAGCTGATTATGTATGATGAGCAAACTCAGAAAATCTTTTCAGTCTTAGTTCAACACAATAGTGATAATTAGCTATTTCTGTTGTCTTGTACATGAAACTTTGCAGAACTATGATCTCCTATGTAAGTCTGGTATCATCAAAGTCCATTTTGAGCTTCAGTCAAGTTTTATTTTTGACAGCTAGTGCTAAAGGTATCAAATTGACAGTAGAAATACTGAGACAACTGTTTTCTCCTTTTATTGCTCAATGTACAACCTGGGAAAAAACCCCTCAGATGGAATTTTTGTTCTTTTGAGAATTATTCCTTATAAATTATGAAATCCTCTGATTTGTTATGTTCTGTCTCTCTCTGCATTTATGACATTCTTTACTGTTTTATTTTATTAAATTATCCATAAAATTATATTTAAAAACTGAGTATTTGGCTTTAGTTTCTCATAGTATTAAGATATTCCTTATAGTACTCTGTCTTAATTATGAAAACAATACTTCTATTAAATATAGGATAATTTAGTTTCCTAAATATCACAGCAGGTGTCTTAAAATGAGGTGTAAAGCATTCTATGAATGAATGAAAATAAGGAGCTTTGTAAATGTACCAATACTATTTTTAAAAAATGTTTTCTTGATGTTTCTTTTTCTTAATTAAGTCTATCATAAATCCAAAAACTTTCATTTATATAACCTAAAATTATTATGTTTATTTCAAATGTAAGTGCATTTGTTTATTTTGTATTACATGGAGAAGTTGTGCTTATTATTCAGAACTGTTCACTTTTGAAATCCAGATGATTACTCATAAGAATGAAAAATTATGCAGAGTACATATACCTTCAAAGTTAAAATTATACACATTTTGAATATTTAGGGAGTATTCATGTATAAAAATTACCTACTTTTCTGAGTACAGGAGCTCTAAGTTTCTAAGCATGGCATGACACACACCATAACAAGCCTGAACATGATTTTCATAGAATCACAGAAGTATAGAATGGCTCGGGTTGGAAGGGACCTTGAAGATCATCTAGTTCCAATCCCCCTGTCATAAGCAGGGACATCTTCCACTAAACCACATTGCTCAAAGTCCCATTCTACCTGGCCTTGAACAGTTCCAGGGATGGGACATCCACACCTTCTGTGGGAAATCCTGTTCCAGTGTCTCAACCTCTCACAGTAAAGAATTTCTTCCTAAGAGCCAATCTAAACCTGCCCTCTGTCATTTGAAGCCATTCCCGTCATTTAAAGCCATTAGTGCTCTGCAGGTTTGGACAGCCTGTGGGGTGTTTATTGCAGTCACAGGGTGAGGATGCAGATATGATAGGCTGCACAGCAGCTTGCAGTTGCACACTTCCTCAGGGGCTCTTAGTCAAAATGCAACATCTCTCTAAATATATCAGGCCAGAGGCAACTTGCACAGGGTTTTGTGGACAGTGGGATGCCATCACATGCAGCCAGAGGCCTACACTACCCCTCAGATCTGTATTCATTTTCCTCCCAGTCAGGGTCAGGACAACACCTCAGGGCTGCCTGGGCATCCCTCTGACCAAGCCTCTGCTGGTAGTATGCTGAAAACAGCAATAGAGAACTGCCAGTAATCCTACACTGTTGTCTGTTTTATTTAATGATAAAACCATAAATCGGAGAGAACGACAGTATTATATCCTTTTCACCTTCTATTAGAGTTCAGTGTTCCCCTGATAGGAAATAAGTCTCTCCAGAGAGAAAGAGCTGATCCTAGATTGATTTCTGAAATACTCTCAAGCTTCTAGGATTTAAGAGGAGATGGAAAATTGATTTGTATTTCACATGCTACATTCATTTGTGAAACATGTCTTCAGCTGCAGTAATATAGTATTTCTCCATTACAGTAATCTGTATGAAGTCTGATTTACATTAGGGTTTTGTAATATAATTCTCTTTTAACTCCCAAGACCTTAGCAGACAATATTGATATTCCTCACTTACTTTTGGCGTGAACATACGAAATGCTTGAAACCTATTCTTGAGTCAGAACTTAATGCTTCCCTCTCTGCCCTGTAAATGACCTCTTTTCTGAATATCCCAATGAAGAAGGATAGCATTTTCAAGGCAGGAAGAAGGAAACATTACTCTGTTCCACTGTCTCTGCTACGTGAATTAAATACAGTTAAACTGCTGGCAAGGTTTACTGTTAAAATGACAATTCCTGAGAGAAACAATATAATGAGGGTTTCTTTTAGGAAATATTCAGGTGAAGCTTGTATATTCATGAAGAATTTTCTGGAATGCATAAAGCAAGTATCTGTAATATTTGCCAGTTTATTCGACTCCCCCTAGTAAGCATCAGTTTATTGTTTCATAAGTAGAAATTGTACTGATTGTGAAGACCGCTTCAGTCCCTTGAAACTATTAAAATTACCAAATAAATTTGAATTATAAACCTGACATTTCTCGAATATCTAATGCCAGCTCTGTTCCATGACATTTATTTCAGTCATAGTCTTGCTTATTTCTGTTATGACTATATAGAAATATAAAATTAATTTTGGTTAGGCCAAGTAAGCTGATTGATCTCAATTCCACAGTTCTAAAACTCACTGAACAACAGGAGGTTAGGAGACAAAAAATCAGACCTTGCTCAGTGTCAGGAGGGTATGAATTCACATATAGATTCCCATTTATGACAATTGACTTTTTGCAGCATGAAATAGATGTCTCAGTACAAAAATGATGACATATTGCTTTCATAAAGTCTCTTAAAATTGACAGAGACTCTGCAGGTAATTCTCCTAGGATTTTCAGCTTTTTATTGGCATAAACAAATGGGAACAGTTTAACGTCCTGCTACCTTTATTTCAATGGTTTTAAAAATGGAGTAAATTGTAGTGTCTGTTTTTTGTTTGGTTGTTTTTTTTCTAGCATGCAATAAATATCTCCTTGATTGAGAAGTACCATTGTTTTAGAAAATCTTATCTTTTTATTCCTTTCCATCAAAGAACAAAGGAGCAAAGATTGTACTATTTTACATTGCCTCCTAAAAGTACTACATAAAAATATTTGTTTCCCTTTTGATCTTAAGATGTCAACACAGAGATACCAAGCAAAGTTTCATCATCCATCTTTGGTAAAAATCTTGGTTACTACTTGAATTCTTAAAAATTCTCTTGAGCTTTCCTAGGGACATGATGAGATGAGTAGTAACTGAAGAATGATGAAACACCATAGGAATTGGTCATTTAGAAATAATTCATAGAATCATAGAGTGGTTTGGGTTGGAAGGGACCTTAAGGATCATCTAGTTCTAACCTTCTTGCGAGGGGCAGGGACACCTTTCACTAGACCAGGTTGCTCAGAGCCCCATCCAGCCTGGCCTTGAAAACTTCCATGGATGGAACATCCATATACTCCCCTGGGTAAACTGTTCCAGTGACTCACCACTCTCACAGTCAAGAATTTCTTCCTAATATCTAATCTAAACCTCTTTCAGTTTGAAGCCATTCCCCTTGTTCTGTCTCTACTTGATCTTGTAAAAAGTCTTTCTTGTAGGCTCCCTTCAGGTACTGGAAAGTCAAAATTAAGTCACTCCAAAGCCTTCTCTTTTCCAGGTTAAACAAACACAATTGTCTCAACTTTTCCTTGTACAAGGGGTGCTCCAGCCCTCTAATCATCTCAGTAGCCCTTCTCGGGACGTGCTCTGATAGGTCGATGAGCTTCCTGTTCTGGGGACCCCAGAGCTGGATGCAGCACTCCCAGTGGGGTTTCATCAAAGACAAGCAGAGGGGCAGAATCCCCTCTCTCACCCTGCTGCCCACGCTGCTTTGGATGCAGCCCAGGACACTTTTGTTTTTTTGGGCTATGAGTCACATTAAACACCAGGAGATTCCCATTGGTCCACTCCTTGAGCTTGTCCAGGTCCCCCTGCATGGCATCCCATCCTTCATGTGTGTCAACTATACTGCTCAGCTTGGTGTCACCTGCAAATGTGCTGAAGGTGCATTTGATCCCTTTGTCTGTGTCATTAATGAAGAGATGAAAAAAGACTGGTCCCACATGGACCCCTGAGGGACA
>VZTJ01003199.1:0-54109 GCA_013397795.1 Orthonyx spaldingii
CGCCCCGCCCCGCCCCGCTGCCGCGGCGCGCCGGGAGCAGCCGCCGGCCCGGCCCGGCCCGAAATGAGCGGTAAGGACTCCCGCCTGCCCGGTTCGGCCGCCGCGGTGAAACACGACACCTGCGGGCCGGCGGCCTCCGCGGCTGTGCGGCAGTGGCGGATGGGGGAGAGCTGCAATGGATGGGGGAAAAAAAATAATCTGTGGGGCAGGAGTCGGAGCGCTGCCAGGCCCCTCTGTCGGTGGTGCGCTGTCGGAGGGGGTGGCGGCGGTCCCGGGAGCGGCGGTGGCCCCGGAGCCGTGAGGGGAGCAGGACGCCGGGAGGCCGTAGGAGCCCGGGTGCTGAAGCGCAGGGCCGGGCGCTGAGTGCCCCGGAAGAGCATTCCCGGCCCCGGCGCTGGGAATCCGGTGTGGGCACCTTTGCCGGGGCTTTTATGAGCCACTTAAAATGGAGCGATGCTTCATGGTTGAAATAAAAATAAATGGTGTATCTGCCGGGCGGGCGGTGGCGGTATCCTCAGGTTTTCAGGTGTTACTATGTTTAGATCAGCTTGTCACGATCCTAGCGATGATGCAGCGCTGGTAAATTTGCTACACGTTTATGGTGGCTGTAATGAGCACAATGAGGTTTTTACAGTCTGCTCAAATAGACACGTTGGAGAAGTTCACCAGCTATTGCTAGGGGAAGGAGGTATTCCTGACGTTGGTGGGATTTTAGGACAATAATAAATTGAGAGTGCGGTGAAACATCTGTTTCTTGGGTTCAGTTCCATTAAATCAACCTTTAGTGAGTTTGGTGAGATATTTTTCAGTAATAAAGTAACACAGTTATGTGTTTGTTTTCACTCCCACAATGTTTCTTTTCCACATACTTTCTCTTATGTAAGAGAACTTGTATACCTGAAAATGTATCAAAGATTTGAGAACTCCCCTTACCAACAGTCAAGTCATCAACATTCATTATACAATGATTTGGATTAAATTAGTTTCATTTATGTGCAATATGGAAAATTAGATGTTTCCTTAACATGAATTCCTGATGCTGTTGTTTGCTGGTACTTTATAATAACTCTCACCTCACACTAGTTTTGTCATGCAGCAGTCCAGCCAATACCTAAAAACATGAAAATTCCTCTTGCAGTGTATTTCACCAAAGGAGAGCTGAGATATTCTCATTAGCAAAGAAAAAAATATACGTTTTTATAGCATATTAGCATTTTATCTTCAGATTAAATTTTGCAGGTTGTAATATGCTTCCTATCAAGAAATCAGTAATCTTGCTGTAAAACACAACATTCATTTAAAATACCTGTGAAGTCTGCCAACTTTTTGTCTCATGCTTATCGTTTTCTTGGATGCCCCTCTAGAAACTTCATTTCACAGCCACTTGGAAATCTAATCAGAAGTAAATTAGAGTTCTGGAATATTCAAAATATGTTTTCATTAATTCTGATACTTTAAAGTGCAAAAGATGGGATGCAAGTTTTGAAACTACTGATTTGACTCTATTCTAACACTGCAATACTTTTTCAGGTTCATACATTCCCTTTATGTCTTTATTTTTGTGACTGCTAGATTATGGTATACTGAAAATGGCTTTGTGGATGAACCTTTGTACTGGATTGGAGATAACTGCTCTGTGTTTGTTAGAGAGATTAAAGTGCTAAATAAGTAAACTTTAAAAAGATTGTTAAACAATATTCTCTAGATGCTTAAAGCAAAACAAAACAAAAAAACCAAACACAGATAATCACCAGTTCTCAAAGAAACTGCTTGCTCACGTGAGTTTCGTCATCCCCCAAGGACATTGTGTTCTGTAAGAAGTTCAAGTAAACGTGTTCTTAGTTTTCTGTTTACTTGAAACTTACATAGTTTAAAATTGTGAGTTTAATGAAAGTGTCAGTGTTTTGTACTCATTACAGAAAAACTGCAGGCAAGCAATGCAAGATACAAGTTGTATAAAATCCACCTTCTTATCTAAGAATTTAAACCATTATTTGTTTCAATGACAACATACAATAAATATGCTTCCATTACTTTTGACCTTTTTGTGTTATTGTAATAAGGCAATGCACTATTTGAAGTTTCTCTTTTGCTCTTTCATTTCTTTTTAGCACTTCATATTCAGGAGAAACTTTTGCTGAAACATTTGTGAGTTTGAGATGAGCAAAAACACTGGAAGAATGTTCAGTTCTCAATTTATAGCTTACTGTAGTCCTTATATTTGCTGTTGCACAGTTCAGTGAATCATTAATTAAAGACCTTAAAAAGTTTCTTTACCCTCTCCCCCTGTTGTTAGTTAGCATTTGGTTGATAATAAAGCTGTGATTCTTTTTAGGTAGCATGTTTGCGAAATTCTGTGTCTTACTCAGTTTCTATAATATGTGTAATCAAGTTGGATTGCATGCTACTTTTCTAAGGAGTGCTTTTCATTCCTTTTCCCTGCTCTTGGCATTCAGACAGAGGTACCTTTATTTTTCTGGCAAATCCATACTTATCAGAATGAGGTATGCTAATCTTATGTACTGTACTTTGCATTTACTTAGTACTTTCTATTTGCAGATCCTAACAGAGTTTGAAAAAACATTAAGGTGGAGCTATGAGTGCCCTTTCAGAAGTATTACTGAAACTGCACTAAGTTGGATTGGTACTTTTTGCAGCTTCAGTATACTGAATTGGAAATTTGGAGAATGCAGTCTACAGTGTCTGAATCCCGACCTTATGTCTTGTTAGAAAACTTGTTCAAATTATATTGTATTTCAGTATTTCTTTATTAAACTTCACTGTTTGTTCCCTTGTGTATTTAAAACACAATAGTGTAAGGACATCCCTCTTGAACCTCTACCAATGTGCTTGCTCTGGTAGAGGCCAGTATCAAATACTAAAGGGGACAACATAAGGATAGGGCAGGCACACAGAAGAAACTTCCTTGTTCTTGAAACAAAAGTAATATTTGTATTTTTTACAGCTCTTAATGGTTTACCTCTCCCAGTCTGAACCTAATGTTTAGTTTCTACAGGATTTTTAAAGCAAGGAATTACACAATTTAGCTGTTCATTTTATGAGAAATCCCTTTATCTGCTTTAAAACTTACCTGGTGAATTAGTTTACTATCTCTGGTTCTTGCAAGTGAGAAACTATAAATTATCTATCTTTCCATTTTTAGACGTTTTTTAAATAGGTCTTGTATTGTTTATCTGCTGCCAGCTCTTTTAACCATCTTCTGGTGGAAGAATCCTGGTCTCTTGAATCTTTCCTGATAAACAGGTGGAAAGCCACTGTAAGCTCTTTTTTGTCCTTGTCAAGTCCTATGTGTTCTTTTTGAAAGGTGGAGTCAAACATTGCTCAAGGATTTGAGGCACAGCATAAATTTATACCACAGTGTAGTGATGTTTTCTGCTTTTTCCCTGTTCCATTAGTAATGATTTTTTAATGTTCTTTTTCTTTCTGTGAATGCCACTAAGCAACACTTGGCTGGTATTTCTTTAGAAATTCATGTAGTGACTGCATTGTGTGTTTATTTACATCTGGTTTATCGCATATCACTGCAAATGAACACTTCTGGTTTTGTCCAGGTGCATCACTTTGCACTTGCCAACACTATTCCTTCTGGGTTTTTGTCATCTGATCCTTGAGTACTGTGAGATCCTTTACAGCTCTCTGAGAACATAGCAACAATTTATCACCTTGCTGTTCATTTTCTTTTCTGGAAGCTTTGTTTAATACACTGAACAGGTTCTTTGGGTGCCTGTGGGACTCTTTGGTCACTCAAAGCACTTTGAAAGCTGGTCATTTACTTCTCTTTGTTTCCTGTTCTCCAATCAGTTTTTCATGGAAAGACCTTTTCCCTTTTTACCAAAGGCAGCATTACTTCTGGAAGACTCTTTGGGAGACATTGTCAAAAGCTTTTTGAAAATCCAAGTATGTGACAGCATCCATGTGCTCTTTGAAGGTATCTGGTTTTCCAGGCAATACTTTATCTACAAATGCCACCTTAACACATTCCTATTGTGTCCTATTTATCTAAGTGTCTGTAAACTCCTTTCTTTATTGTTTGCATGGTACAAGGATCACCATGATGTCGTGACTTTTCCCATTAGCTAGGGCAGTCTTTCTGGTTGGTAATACACTGACTTTCCCCTGGGACCTTAAGTTAGTGTCTCATTTGCCACGTCCCACTGCTGTGGTACTGAGACTACTTTAGTTGATAAGACCATAGTTAAAACCAGCAATTTTGTAAGTAATTTTCTTTGTAACTCTTAACGGAATACTATCTGATTTCAGCAGTTTGTTTCAAATATTTATTTTTGTTTGTTTCTGTTTTATAGTCTCTTCTATTGTCTTTTCATCTTGGGCCATTTGTTTTGACTTGTCAACTGTTAAGTTTTGACATGAGCTCTTCTGTGAGCTTATTGACAGAGGTGGGAGAAATATCTGCTGGGGATTTTTTTTAGCTTGTTTCTGGTCTTGTTCAACTGTTTTTCAGATTTCACAGAGTGCCCTTTGCAATAATTTTATCTGTACAGTTCATTGCCTTTGTTTATCCATGTTATCTTGTATGTTTTTCACAGAGACTTTGCAGTTCAGTATGTACTTTCAGCTTTCTCAAAATATTAAATGCTGCTATACTGAATATTTCTGTAACCCACTTAGGTCCTGCTCAGGTTCCAATGATGTCCCCAAATGGTTCAGTGCCTACTATTTATGTGCCTCCTGGATATGCCCCACAGGTATGTCACTTCACTTGCTTCTTATTTTATTTCTTTTCATACAAATTTTGGAATTGGAACCATAATGGCTAATTCAGTAAAATAATTTGTTAAGTTTCAGTCACTGTGATAAAGCAAGGAGATAAGAGGAGATGTCCCCCAGTATCTCAGGTGGGAGACTACTCCTGCTGTGTAGGTGCCTGCTCAGTTACATATTAACTGTGTGCATGACAGTAACAAGCACAGTTCCTTGCTGAGTTCAGAATCCTAATGTACTAGATGCCTTCTGAATATAAAATGCAATCATGGCCTAAATAGCTGCTTGTGCAGGACCTGTACTGATTCCTGTGTTAGTGGATATTTTCTCTTGGCAGCAATATAATTTATACATGTACATAGTTCATGTCTGGGAAGTTCCCTGCAGATAAGGAGAAAAACAGGTCAGTTGAAAAAGTGCAGCAAACAACGTGGAAAAAATGTCAGCTGCCCATTGGGACTAAGTTATCATATAATAGGTGTTTCGACCACTTATCTTAAAATGGGGCTCTTCATTTTTTCACTGCTGTGTGATTCCTAATTTAGATGCCTGAAAATTAAATGTGAGATAGATAACCTGGACATCCTTTAAAGTAGATTAAAAGGCTGATTTCTCTTGGCTATTTCTGACATATGTATGATAATGAGATGTGTGGCCTTCTAGATAGTGCCTCTTTCTTTCCCTCACCTGTAGAACAAGTCTAGGGCTTAGTAGGTCAGATCTGAAAGTTAGAGCAGATGAATACCACTCCCCATGACTGAAGTCTCTCTCAAGACAGTCTCTCTCTGTTGCTGTGACCAGGCTACCTCTGACTTAGAGTGCATCCAATGGCATACACCGAGAAGGGACTACAATGCATAAAATACAACAAAAAAGTCCACAGTGTCAAAAGATGTTGTACAAATTATCAGAACAACATTAAAAAAATTATCCTCTAGCAAAAGAAAAGGCTGTTAGGGCAGGCAGAGCAGTACTCTGATTTTATATTTCACCTCTTGGAAGTTGACTGGTAAGTTGATTCTATGCATCCTTAGTAGATGAGTTCCCAAACAGGTAGAAGAAAAATAACTTATAAATAGTCACTGAAGCCCATATATCTTCAGGTCATAGTAAAAAGTCCTGATTCCTATTAGAAGTCGTTTTTAAAGAACTGAAGGAAGTTTAGAGCTAAATGAAAATTGGAATTTTACCATATTTCTTATTTGTTTTCAGTTGATGAAGTACATATTTAAGAAGTTGTGTAACATGCGCCAGTCTGAAAAATCTTTTTTGAATTAATTTATCCTTCCTTTGAGGACAATTTAAATCAAAGGTGCTGAAGGGCTGGACCTTGCTGAGGCCCATTCATCAGCCTTTCACTGGAGTTTGTTAGTGCATGCAGGTGTTGTTTTAGCACAGTGCTCTGACCTTTGAACTGAAGGTGCCTCACATCTATCCAGCTCAGAGTACAGGTGGAATGAGCTCATCTGCTGGTCTCATCTGAGTACAAGTACCATAGTCCAGGAAAACCTGTAGTTTATAAGCCTTCTGAAGTGTTTATTACTGACAAAACATACAAGACTTTGAGGTTTATGGTGGAAGTTCCTCTTACAAGCCAGAAGATTTTATAGTAGTCTTGCAAATGGGAAAGTCTAACATTATCAAGCTAAGGGTTTTCCCAGACTTACTGCAGTCCTAGCAAACTTTCATGGTTTCTTCAAGCATAGTATATTTTTAAATGTCAGCAGCTGCAGCTATATTTTGAGTTGAATAGGAAACCAGCTAAATGTCCTAAGCTGTCAGCCTGGAAGAACTTCAACATAACCAATTCTTGTCTCTCTATTTTCATTTAGTTCTTTTATGTCTCTGCTTGCTTCAGTTCCTGTTTGGCAGTGATACAGTGTACTGTCCTCTGTTAGAAGTTGGGGATAACCACTGAATAAAAGATTTATTTTTCTTATATCACATAACCAAAAAGCAATTAGTCAGCTGATTTCCTTTTCCCTTCCTCTTCTTTTGGAACTGTAGTTGTAAAACTGAAAGAAAGCACGTCTTTATTCATCCTCTCTTAAGCCATCTATATTCACTGTCTGTAGTGAGTTTTCCAGTGACGTTTGGTTGGTTCACTTAACCAAACAGGCCTGTGCCAGAACCATGTTTTGCTAGCACATTTGGGATAATAGAGAGCTTGTTTATTTTTTAAACTTAAAATTATATACTTAGCATGATGCTCTGACTGCTTTTTGGAACGTTTTTATCTGTGCAGTTGTCTGCTAGAGGCCTACAATTGAGCAGATGTTAGATCTGGAAACACAGTTACAGACTTGTTAAACATAAGGTCCCTGCTGTTATGAATTGGGTGACTATGTCTAAGTTACTTAGGCTATTAGCAGACCCAAGGAAACAAGTTATAAACTAAGTAGCTTGTTTGTTTTTTAATGGAAGCTGCTTCCTACATAATCTGAGTCTACTCATAAAATCATAATAAGTTGCAGTATTTTGGGGGGTTTGCAACCAAATGGGACTTAAATAATTAAAACTATATTTCAGGGTTTAGAGAATTTCATTGGACAGCAGAAGTTCTAGTTGTGTTTACTGATAATATATTCTGCCTTTAGGATACCACACAGCTATGGTTACACAGATTTGAATAGTATTGTCTGTAATTACTTTTTCACAGTAAGGGACAATTTCTGTGTACTGAAAATAACCCATTTTTTAAAGTCATCTGGTATGCATGTTTTTTTAAGTCGTGTTCACTTCAGTAATATATTAATTTCCAACTGTCTATTTATGTAAGTAAAGTGGGATCAGCTCCATTGTGTACACACTTCTATGTCTTCTGAATGTTGTTGCATATGCATATTCTACTGTACCAGAAGCATGCAGCTCTGTCTACAGCACTGTTTCTGTCAGCACAGTGGTGAAGTTTTGAAACAATTTCCTGTACCAATCTCACTTATCTTGCATTGGTTCAGCTAGCAGGATAATTTGGGGCTGTACAAATTAGATTGCTGGCAGAGAAAACAAAAGCAGAAGCTCTGTTCCAGATGTACCAGATGCACACCAAACCCTAATGGAGACATGGTAAAACCAATGATCCTCCAAGCAGTTTTCTGTCATGGACTTGATGGAAACATTCACTCTAGGGCACAGGGCTAAATCTAGCCAAGCATGATTCCATTAACCTTAAACAGTGGAGCTGAGAGCAGCTTGGCACTAAGTGTTTTGATCTATTGATCTGTTCCTGTTGCACCAGGATGTTTATTGGTGTATGTGTACATGTCCCTGTGTCATTTCAAATGTCAGTGAAAACTTATGTCGTAGGGTTGCTTTGTCCCTTGCTATTGAATGTAGGCATGATATTCCATTCTTCTTCTACCCCTTTTCTGGATAAATGTTTCATCTAAAACCTTACATTGCAGTTTCTGCTGTGACTTTATTCTACAATATTTTATTAGGAAATGAAGAACAGTTTATTCGTTGGCATCCCATACACTAAAGTTACTGACACCACAATACACACAAGTCAAATTATGCCAGGATCATCTCTCTATATCTCATGACCAATAGTCATGTATTTATGTGAATTTACAAATGTTTAGAGAGGGTAATGACGTGAGGTGCTTCAGGGGCAGCCTCTTGTTTCTGGTCTAGTTGATGATTCACCCTCATTTACTGAAAAGTATTTTCTGCTTCAGCACTTTGTACAGTTTGTGCCCTTGTGCCTGCTCTCCACCAGAGCCCCACGTGCTGCACAGCCCAGACGTGCTACAAGCACCATGCTCAGCTCACCTCAGCTCCCTGCATCTTACACATTCTCACTGTGAGATTGTTACTGCCATTGCTTGGAACTTCTGGCAGCATTGCTAAGGGCCACACTCGGGTACCTCACACAAAGGCTGTCCCGTCACGTCTCCCATTTGCTAATTTTTCACAAAATTGCAGAGTCAGCTAGAGGCTGCCAAAAAGGCCCCCATTTTCTGAGTAGCATGTGGCTTTCTTCAGGGTTCAAGACCTCTTAACAGATAGAGGGATAAGGGGAGAAGAAGGAAAAGAAGTTTAAAACTATTTGACATATGAAGGAGTTTTGAGAGCGCCGACTATCTTCCTGGTAGTTTATTTGCTAACAGCTTGATGCAGATGATGGCTGCTGCAGGGCCAGTATGGCAAGTGTCTCCTGGGTTACTGTTAGTAGGCTGAGCTGGGGACAGAGCAAAAACCAGACACTTCTTGCCTTTTCTCTCAGTATTGATGCAGAGTGAGGTCTGTCAGTTCACCAGTTCATTTCTAGGGAGCAATCTAGTTGTTATGTTGTAGAACAAATCCTACAGCAGTATGAATGAGGGTAGAAGCAGGGCCCTTAGGAGAAGCTAGGCTCGTGCCATAAATATACTAGGTTGTTTGTTAGATACTCTTACAGTCAGATTTTTTTAAGTTTTCTTCCCCACCACATTGAAAATAAATGGCATTGCTGAAGTTAATACACAGATAGCCCTTTAGTTGTCCCTTTTTTTTCTTGCTATTTCCTGTTTTCCTTTTGTCAAATTTAAGGGGTTTGCTATTCCTGATTTTGTTTAAGTATCTGTAGAAACGTATTTTCAGACTGTCATTTCTCTTTTGGTGTGTGGTGTCTCTCACTATACAGGTTATTGAGGATAACGGTGTTCGAAGGGTTGTGGTGGTTCCCCAGGCTCCAGAATTTCATCCTGGTGGTCACACAGTGATACACAGACCTCCACATCCCCCACTGCCCGGCTTCCTTCCTCTTCCAGCCATGATACCCCCTCCACCCCGTCACATATACTCACCTGTGACTGGAGCTGGTGACATGGCAACGCAGTACATTCCACAGTATCACACTTCACAAGTCTATGGGGATGTGGGTAAGTAGCTCATTGAATATTGCACGTTTTGTCAAAGGGAATAATGTTCTGCTCATTTCCAGCATCTGTTACACTGTTGTGTGGGCTTTGTCAAACAAGACTTACAACTTGAAAGGGAGTCATACACAAAAAATTGTATGTGGATACCAGCCTTGATTTGGCTGAAGCTTATTATTCCAGAAGTCCTTTTAATTTGTTTGGTTTTCTGTTCAGTGATCCACTAAACATAGAGATTACTACTTACATGTATCAGTTACAGATTTTCCCAGGAAAGCAATGCAGAAAGTGTTTGTAGTGATTCAGCATTTAAATCCATGCCTCAGCACTGTTCTGAGATCTCATGTCTTGCAAACATCCTGTTTGAAGCATGAAATAGGAATTCTTAGTATTGATTAAAGGAAAAAGTGGTCCATTTTTCATAAAACTGTATGCATTTAATTGAATGTCCCTTTGAAGTCCAATTGAAGTCATGAGGTGCCACTAACCTAAACTTAATAAAGTGGTTGAAGCCGTCTTTGGTAGTGCTCTTGACATCTGCCTTTACTGTGGTTTGGTGGCAAAGTGTATTTGTGTTCTAACTCGGGGCTGGGTTGTTAGATTAATATTTACATTTCTGGTAGGCTTGCTTTTCTTGAGATAAGGCAGGTGCCGACCTTGAAAGACTTCAGAGAGCAATTTCAGGTTGCTGTTTTTAGAAAAAGCTAAAAGCTATGGAGAGGAAGTCTAAACACAACTTCTCAACATTCTATGATACCACTAAAATAATGTAAAAATGGCCTTCATGTATTTGCTGAGCTTAAATAGTCAGGATATACGAAGTGGTCAGATAAGAATATACCAATGTCTCAATCTTCCTGGAATTCTTAGTGTTTCTGTATTTTTATGTTGTACTTTATTTCTTCTTGCACTACTTTGATAAGAGTTCATTGCTAGATGCTCTTTGGGTGCTTATTTGTAATTTTATTAATTTCCTGGTTTCTTGTAGATGGCAGTTGTTTGCTTTCAGTTTGCTAAATTAAGCAATTGGAGTATGATAATTAAATGCATAAAAGATAAATTATACTTGTTAATGGAATCATATTTTTTTAGATTTCTGCTGCCAGGTTATATAACTTTAAATATTAATTCAGTGATAATTTGCTAAACTGCTGACGTAAAAAAATTGCTGAAGTGGGATTCTTTATGTTTGCTTTATTTTCAATAGATATGTAAAATTCCCTGGGGTTTAGGAAATTAAAGGATTAATACTGTAACTTAAATTTTTTTTGCTACAGATTTCATATTTAATTCTGGATCTCTGACTTCAGCTGTAGCTTTCAAAAGTCAAACCCCACAGTTAGACTTCTATTTCAGGAATCTAAATTTAAGGAAGAAAACCCCAACTGAACAAAAAGCAAACAAACAAAAGAAACAAACAAAAAAACCCAAACAAACAAAAATAAAAACCCCCAGATGCTCACAGAGCATGGTAGTTCCCTGACAGGACCACTGAACTCTCTAAAGTTAGTGAAAATCACATCTCTAAGTAGACATAGCTTATCCAGAAGTTCTCTGTCAAACTTTCTGGGAATTAAGCTGACTTAAAAAAATTAACAGAAACTGAGAAGTTCTCTAGTTTTTTGGGTTTTTTTATCAATGCAAGGAAGTTCTTATTTGATCTTATTTTCAGTACTTCCTATCTCATAAGGAATAACAAATGATGTTTTCTTCAGACTGACTGATCCAACTCGCCTGAAAATGAGCAAATTATATGCTGATTTTGAAGGATGTATTTTTTTAAAGCTTTCAGCATTTATCATAGGCAGGGTCACACTGAGGAAAGATTTGGTTTATAGAGTCTTGAGTCAGTAAAGTGTTTCTAAGCATAAAGGTGAAATGAATACAAGTGTTAGAATTGGACAGAAAAGCTCACCAGTTTGCGGTTTAATGCTATCAGTGGTCTGGTACTGACTTTTTTCCAAAGCCAATTCTGACTTGCAGATGAGACTTTGGTGCTACTGCAGCAATGCTTCGGGTTACTGTGTACAGGTATAGTGCACTTACAAGGCCTACCCATACTGTCTTCAGTGGTTTAGTGCCTTTCCATTGCTCCAGAGATCATGGGTTCTATGCTTCTACGCTTTTATGGGTTTTTGCCCTGTTGATTCCTGCTGAACCATCATTAAAGTATTAGAGCTCTAGTTGCAGTCCAAAACTTAATGGATTTTTTTATTTGACATTAGATAAACCTCCTCCAGTGTAATAAAATAGCACATTTTTTCTGTATAGACTTTATCCTGTACCTTACAGCTCAAGGAAGATTATAGAAACATTTCAAGAATAATTAAGTGGAGAAAAGATGGGAGAAGGAAAGATCATACCTTCTTCCCTAACATATTGTTAATGTCCATTTAGTATGTATCAGTTTATCTGCTGGATACTTCAGTTTTCAAATAGGAGTAGAGATATAATTTTGCACACAGGTGCACATTTAACTCACACAGCATTTTTAGGTAGATTTTTAATTAGATTCTATTCTTAATGATTTTTTTTTCCTTCCTTCATTTAGATACTCTGCCTGCTCATGGAAGATCCAACTTTAGAGATGAAAGGTCTAGTAAAACATATGAAAGGTTACAAAAAAAGTTAAAAGATCGACATGGAACTCAGAAGGATAAGTTAAACAGTCCTCCATCATCTCCTCAGAAATGTCCTTCTCCTACAAGTGAACCTAATGGACTTACAAAAGGACAAGATGCAGCCGGTGTAAACACAGGTTCTACCAAATGCAAGTCTTTGGGTAAAGGAAAAAGCAATTCTCAGACAGACGCAGAAACAGAAGGTAAGTGTTACCAAAAATACTACATATACACACATATTAAGATATGATGCAAGTCCAGTGTCTGGCTGAGCATAACATTTCTAAGCAGAACACCACACTTTGACAGTCTTGAAGTTGAGTAGCGGCTTGTAACTGCCCTGACTTACGTGGAGTGGAGTGAAGGATGCTCAGCCTGCTCATCACATGGGAATGTGGGCCTAAGAGAACAAAAACTACTGGTATGGAAGTCTCCATGTAAATTTGAGAAAATACTATGAGTCATACTTCATGATGCTGTTTAAAGAAAAATCTCTGCTTTGTTCAGAGTGCATCCATTTTGGGGAATCACTGAATATTGATGGCCTGCTTGATATTGTAGAAAACATGGAAAGAATCAAGTGTCTGAATAAGGAAACATACATTCAATATGATAAAGAAGAATATTTGTGAAAGAGATGCTGCTCTTACATAAAACTGACCTATCCCTACCTACTCATTGTTGAAAGGCCCTTGTAGAAAAAGGCTGGTCCTCACATTAGTCCCTGTGAGTTCATGTTTTCTAAGGGGAATGTACTTATTAATACTATCTTTATTTCCCTGGAAACTTGTGATCTCATGGATGGACTGAATTCACTCAATCATACAGCCATTGTCAAATCTGATGATGTGTCACTATGCAACTTTGTGGTCTCTGGCATATTCCTTCAGATTCTGAACATAACATCAAAGACTTGTCATCAGCCAAGAGCAGTGTTTTCAGAATAAGAAACTGTAACTGGTGATGCTAGGGGAATAAACCATGATTTTTCTCAATTCACTGAACTCTGCTTTGAGATAATAATTTTGTGCCACTGTGTTAGATTGCTGTAAACCAAAAGAATTGTGAAGAAAGTACATCTAATCAAAACCAGGAAATCTCAACCTATGAGACCTGTTTAAAAACATGTCTAGATGATACCCTGTGAAAGCTTAGTAGCAAAGGTCACATTTGAGATGCAACCTAAAGTCAGAAGTTGCGAACTATTGCTCCAAACTTGAATACTTGTCACTATAGTTCCAGAGTCACATCTTGGCTTCAGTTTACTTTCTGTTAGTTGGTGTTGAACTGTGAGCTAACTTTCACAAGGCACAAGTGATAAAACGTACTGTTGTTTACACATTACAAATATTATGGTGATGTTTCCTTAGAAGTATTTTATGCAAAAAATGGGAAAGTCCACTTTTCAAAATTATTTCAGGAGACGTTGGGGAAAATTATGTGCTGAGACTTAGACTTGTCAAACAGAAGTCAGTGACTTCTAGAGTTGTCATACAAGTCAGAAAAGCATTTGATTTGTTTCAATGGCACAAGCCATCTTAGAAACAAAGTTGTAAATAGATTTGATCTGTGGTTTTTAAAGAATTTTGTCAGGCTTTGTTTTTCTTCTATATTTAGTTTAAGGCAGGTTAAATGAATTAAAAATGCCTGGCCACACCTTCAAAACTGAGTAGCCTCTTCACTTACACTATTGAGATAATAAAATCTAAATATTGTGTGAGAAAAGCAGATAAAACGCTTTCGTAAACTACAAATCCATTATAAAGCTCAGGTATACCTTCAACTGACACAAAACACCTTGGATTGTTTCCTTTGCAATTGAGGGAGGCCAGCAGTGTTACCAGTAGGCTTCCTGCTGATGTGCAATAACATATTTAAGCTACTGTAGCTTGACTGCATCTACATCCAAAGAGAAATCTGTGGGAAATATCCAAGATCTTAAGTTCTCCAGAGCTGCAGTTGGTTTAAAGTTATGCATTAATAAATGATAACCAGGCTTTCTGTATTCAATAAAGCATAGAAGGGCTTTAGAAATAGTTTTATATTAACAACTTCTTTGGAAGCTTTTTTGGTTTTATGTTGTCCTAGATGCATTCAAGTTAGCAAGACGTTCTATTTTATAAATGCTTTCTTCTGTGTGCAACTGTTGAATTTGAAGAGCTATTTAATCATAAAGTTACTGCCCAATATTCATGGATTACTTCTTTTTTGCTTTGATTTTTTTTTTAAGAAAAGGATGAAGAAACAAAAGCACTGGAAGCACTTCTTTCTAATATAGCCAAGCCAGTGGTAAGTAGCAAAAGCTTTCTATAAAATCAGAATATATCTGTTGGTATTTTACACAGTTACACCTTCTTTTCTCTCTCCCAAGTTCAAAGGGTCTTTAACTTCCCATACTAAAGCAAATTCAGCTAACTTCCAGTCACTGTACTGTAATCAGTATATTAACATTTATGAAAGTAAAACTGTCTTGATACTTACTATGCAGAGTTCTTCCTGGCTACTCTGTGAATCTTAGTATTAACAGAATTATTTTAAAAACATAGAGATTGTAACATTGCCAGTAGCATGATGATGCTGCTTAATGGAATATGATGCTTAACATAATATTTTACTGCAGAATCTGTTCTCAATTTCCTGTAACTTTGTTTTGTCTTAACTGTTCGGGAAACAATTTTACACACCACATATCTCTAGGCATGAGAGATACTTGGCAAGTTTTTAGAAACATCACCAAAAATGAGGTTTTGTAAAACCTTATTTGCAAAGTAGAGGAAAATTATTACCTATTTCTCTTTAAGAGTTTTTGGCACCTCCAGGGAAGAGAGATGTAAAATTCACCAAGGAAGGTGACTGTCAGCAGTGGAGTTCTGACCTACCTGCTTGAAAATCTACCAATTTCTTTTCAGTTTGTAAAACTTAATACTTTTTTTTGTGTAAATACTCTTTAAAGCATTGTTGCCAAATCCAGTAGTTTCTTGAGCAGGCCTGTGTTTTTTTCTTTCATCGTCTGGACCTTCCCCGATCCCAACCTTTCTGTGAAGATTTGCACAACTTTTCCAAAAATCTTCACCACAATGCTGAGTCCACCATCTTGCCTGAGTAAAAACAGCCTGTGTTCCCCATTGTAGCATAGTCCATACAACTGAAATGCTGGGAAGAGCTTACCATGAGTTTGTCATGTCAGTCAGCTACTTCCTCCATCCATCAGCTATGTACCTTCTTCCCTTCACTTTCCAGGCAACCTCACCCCAGTTTAGTTCCCTAGTCTTGATTCTTCTTTCATATGTTTCTTTACAGCCTGATGAGAGGAGAGGCCAAGAGAGCTGGGGCTGTTTAGCCTGGAGAAGTGAAGGAGAGGGGATCTTATCAATGTCTGTAGATATCTGCAAGGCAAGTGCACAGAGGATGGAGCCAGGCTCTTTTCAATGTGCCCAGCATCAGAACCAGAGGCAATGGGCCTAAACTGAAACACAGGAGGTTCCTTCTGAATATCAGGAAACCCTTTTTTACTGTGAGGATGACAGCTCTGGCACAACTTGCCCGGAGAGTTTGTGGAGACTCCTTTCGAGATACTGAAAAGCTGTCTGGACATAGTTCCGGGCAGCTGGCTTTACACAGCCCTACTTCAGAAGTTGGACCAGATGACCCTCCAGGGGTCCCTTCCAACTTCAACCATTCCGTGATTCTGTGGTTCTCCAAGGGCTGAGCAGGGATTGTGTAGAGGAAGTCCTGAACACTTGGTGTCCTGCTGTGTCCAAGCATCAGAATGGGTTGACATGTCTTCAGTGCCCCTGTGTCTTTGGTGGCTAAGCAGCATGGAGGTTGGAGCTATCTGAAATTGGGGTGTTACCAATGGCTGCATTGCCAAGGGGAGTTCTGAGCTCCCTCTAAATGAGACTGTGAGAAGAATGGATCAACAGATGGGGTCTTGTGCTGTGTTGCTGATGACATAGGGTAAAGCAATGCAGTGTCAGTATTGTTGTGTTTTCTTTCACTTCCTTCTGCCCTCAACACTCAACCATCCGTGCCTTTTAGGCAAGCACACTATTTCCCCTTCCCACCATGTCCTTGCTCAAACAACATTGCGTGTAGCTGTGTGCAGCAAGTGATCTCTGCAGGCCTCAGAAGACATCACAGGCACGGTCAGTGGTAGTCTGCTACAGATACACAGTGTACACAAGGCAAAAGCCAGAGTTCCAGCACTTGGAGAGGCTTATGCTTTATGAAGGCAAGGGACAGTCAGGGCTGTGAGGGGGTGGACGTCTAGGTGATGTTTCAGCTTGGGGGAGTGTGGTGTGATATGATAGCAGTCAGTGTTACCTGCTTGGGCCTTGCAGGATCACAAGAAACCCTCTCACAGTTTCATCAAGGAAATGTTTTCCTTACTTTCCCACAAGTGAACCAGGACATTGTTTTTTCACACCTTCTCTTTGTGCTTCTCATCAGAAATATTCCTGCAGGTTTTTTATTAATGTTTTGGTTGAAGCACTTACTGTGAGGATTGTGGTTTCTGTTGGATCGTCAATACTCTGTTCCCTGGGTGAACAGTGGTGGCACAGGCAGTGCTGGCTGTGGTGGTGGCCGTACGATCAATGGTCATACAGGGTACTGTCCAGTACAGTGTCCATTCACCATATCCTGCTCCAGAAAGCCTGGAATAATGCTGAAGGCTGTGACCTGTCCTGGGCTGTCCCACTTCTCAATGCCCAGGTCCAGGTTGTGCACATCTAAATCAGGTGGTAGTCTCCGTCATGTACTTTCATTCATAAATACCTTTCAGTTCTATGCAGTATGGGTTGCATCAATTTTGCTACCTCCAAACTCCTGTTGGATTCTGATTCCTTGAACTTTTTCCCATATGGATCCCTCATCCTTTCAAACACGGCAGTGTTAGGTCAAGTTGATAACATGATACTGACACCAGATGATCCTTCTACTTATGGAGGTGTTGAATTATTTATACCCAAATGTAAATTGGAGTGGTTCTGCAGGTTGCACCTCAGTGTTTGAGCAAAGTCTTCACCAGCAGTCATGTCTATTAACCAAATAATAAAGCAAGCAGAAGAGAAGACATGAAAAGGCAATAGCGAAATGAAGAATGATGCAGAAGGCCGAGTATTTAATAAGAAGATGCAACAAGAGATCAGAATTTGAGAGTTGGTTATATAGCATGTAAATCCCTTTGAGAACATCACACTTTCTGTTTCTGTGTATGTTTGCAGACTTCTAGCATGTGATTCACCTCACTCACAGTTAAGTATCTTGAGTTACTGTGAATGCAATCCAGACTGCACATGCTAAAACTGCTCTTTTGTTTGGCCCAAGTGGCATATGTAACGTACTTAATGAGGAGATTCAGTCTGGCAAGCTGGATTGCTAATGAAGACGTGCCCACCTCTTGTTTCCACAGTGCTAGAGCCTGACCCAAGTATTATACTCTGCTTTGCAGAAGCACATCGTGCTCAGAGTTGCAACCAGAATCAATTGCATCTGCTTGCATAGGCATACAAAGTAATGAGTAATGCCAAGTTTTCTGAAAAAGCTGTTCCCAAGTGTCTCAGAGCACATAATAGTAGTGGATTTTTCTGGTCTTAAATCTTGGTTCTTCAAAAATACTTTTTTTTTTTTCCTTATGTCACAGAAATTTTTTTGAAAATATCCGATGTATGAAGGAAATGCAATCTATCAGGTGGTAGTTTGGCATTAGCAAAGTGTTAGATGGAGTGTTTTGCGCAGTTCTGGGCAAAGTACTAAAGAAAATCAATTAGTAGGAGATAAGGAGAACAGTGAGAATGATCAGATTTGATAAGTGAGGGGAAACACAAATGCTAACAGTGTTCAAATGCATAAGAAACAGCTGCAAAAGGAAGGGAAGATCTCATGTTCAACTCCATGGTGGCTAGGACTAGTAGGCTTAGCTCGTAGTAAGAGAGACACTGCCTGGACAGTAGGGAAAAAATTCAACTGTTAAAGTAGCTAAACCTGGGAATAGATCATCTTAAAATGGATCTACTAGTCCTGAAGTACAGTAAGTCCTTGAGGAACCTACATTTCTTTCCCCGAGGATCTCCTGCCACTTGCTACAACTCAGGAGGGTGTGGTAAAGATTGTCCAAGAGGGAACTTCTATCAGACGCTTCCCACAACTCCGAAGACTTCCAGAAATGCTAGAAGTTTACTGCGGTGGTTGTAGATAGTGTTAGTCTAGTTTGTGATTGCATCAAGATAGTAGTGGAATTTTTCTTACCAGATTTTAAAGAGAAACTTCAGTGTGTAATCCTACCAGCATTTGATCCCTTTTAGGATATGATGTACAGTCCTGTGATTGTATAACAGTTTAGTGACATTATTTCCCAGACTTTGAGGCTCACATAGTATGATTTTTCTTCCTTTCTGTTTGCTATCAGTAAGTCATGTCCTCTCTGCTTCATTCTTGAAGCTGACCTATTCAGTTTTTTAGTTCAGTAGATTATAACAATTTGAGAGCACCAGTTGTGAAGATAGCTTTTTGATTCTGATACTCAGGTAATAGATTTTCAAAAGCAATTATTCCCAAAATAGACATATGTTACAGTCATATTGTAAAACTGGTCCTTTCATATAATGAAATGTGTTTTGAGTTCTCTTGTAAGTGATTGGAAACAGTAGGTGGGTGCAACATATAAACCACAATAGCAGATGTGGAATACTTTTGAACAGCCACAAATTTCTAGGCATTCTTCTATAACAGATCCTAAAAATGTGTAACCACCTGCATACACCTGTGCATTCACCTACAGAAACATGAGCATCCTCAGCCCTTGCAGTACATACGGGTTTCAGGCAGCACCTACTCTTTTGGGAGTGTGGGTGCTTCAGTAGCTTTGTATGTAACTACATTGTTCCGTAGAATCTGTTGTTCCCTGCAATCTGCTGATCCACAGGCCATTGAGAAAGATCTCCACCAGGTCACGTGCACTCACCTGAGCTGTGAGTCCATGCCTGCTGCACCCCAAACTGCTGTTGCACCAGCTGGGGTGCAGCTACTTACAGCGTCCATCAGGCGTGGATGGAGGCAGCAGTCTTGGCACAGCAATTTCTCACACTGTCAGGCCAGGTTTTGATCATTGCTCTGTTCCACTCCAGCATCTCCTACCCACCCCATTACAAATTTTCATGCTACCTCTACACTTCTGAAGCTGATGACTTCCATGTTTCAGGAGTCTCCTTGTGGTTCTCCATTTCCATTTAACCTACCTGAGAGTCACTGCATGATTAGTCTGCTGGGGCCAACACTTGTTGGATAGTTGGAGGTGTTGCATTCACACACACTGGTTATACTCCTATTTCTGTCACACCAACTGTTCTTATCCAGACATTTCTCCAACGGGTGGGGTGCTCAGGCAAACACCATCACAGAAATTCTTCAGGGTATTGTCTCTATGTGTATGTACATGGACCTTGTGAACACCCCTTCATCTCTATATATTTCGTAAGAAACAAGGAGGTATTAAAAAAGTCATAGCCACTGTGGCTGCCAAGAAAAAGGTGCCAGAAGCATGGTTTAATGAAGCGCCCGACGTCCCAGGATGTGCTTTGCCGTCTTCTGTGCCTCGCCAAGGCTCTGGTCCATGTTTCAGCAGCCCACTGGGTGGCGTTCTGTACCGACAGCCGGCTCTGCCCTCAGCCCCCTGCCCGGCGCTGCATTTTTCTCATGGCATTCCTTGCATTTCCAGCCTGATTTCATCTGTAAAAACTAGCTAGTAGCTAGTGTGTCAGTATAAATACTCTGATATGCTAATAGTATATTATTTTCTTTTCTCTCTTTGATCCTTTGTGGCAAAGTAACATTTATATACAATAGCATTTAAATGGCAGAGATCTCAAAACTTTGTGTTTCTACAGGTATCGGATATTCAGGCAAGAACAGCACTGCTGATGTGGTCCCCTCCATCCAGTGATACCGGAGAAGACATAGACAAGAACGACATACCAGAGGTTTATACTTATGAAGTGATGATTTCAAGTACTGGAAAAGATGGAAAGTACAGAACTGTGTACATGTAGGTGTTGGCTATTTTTATTTAATCACTGCTGCATTGAAATACATGGTTTAAAATCTCATTAAAAATCTGCTTGTTACCCAGAAAGTTGAAGAATTAGCGGTTTTGTGTAACTTCTGTTTTGAAATTAGCTGCCTTTTTGTCAGTAGAATTTGTTTCATTTTATTACTGAAGTCTCTGCCATCAACTGGAATGTAAAGACTTTGTTCTTACATGCTGGAGGCATATTTTAATAACACTTTTGCTGTATTTCAGCTAGCTGCACTAGACGCCATGGGTTCTCAAGTAGTGAGACATAAAAGTAGTGAGAAAAATAAATTGTGTTTATTATTTTTTATGTCAGCTCATGCTCCTCCTCCCAGTAAGGTTATCCTGTCCTTCCCTAAAATTGCTCTTGGTAAGAGGCAGTCTTATGATATGAAAAAAAAAAACCAAATTCACACAGAACACAATTCATAGCAGCAGCAAGGCAAACAAAACTCTTCAGTTGTTTCCATTTCTAACACAATGGTTTTCAGTTTTTTGCAATTTGGAGAAATAGGACAGTAAAATTTAGAATTAAGGGTATAGAGCTCTCTAATAGTTATAAACCTTTCTATCTAGCTAGTTTATCTTAGTCACCTCCCATGGATTTCATGTAATTAGAAGCTGTGTATCCCTGTCCAAGAAGCTAGAGGAAGAGAAATTACCTTTGCTAAGATAAGCTGATGTCAGCAAAAGCAGACTAATAGATGTTGTTTTGGTGCCTTTTCTGTTTCCTAGGCTCTAACAAGTAGGTGTGTGCAGTCAGGTACAGTTTTAGATAATTTTTCTTGCAAGGCTGGACTGATCTTCTGTAGGCTCCAGTACTTCAGTGGTCTTTTTGAGTAATAACATACATGCACACACATGCAGCTTGTCTTACTAAGTAAAGAAAAAAATAATGGCTACATTGTAGAAAGTGCCAAACAAAAAAATGCCCCAAAACCACCGGGCAAAAGAACAGGGATAACACAAGAAGCCTAAATTCAAAGATAAGTGCATTTACATATTGCTGTATTTAGCAAAAGACAAACTGTTAGCAAATACGTTTCTCAGAAGGTGTGTTGAGTGAGTTAGATGATACGTGTCTTTTTTTATAACTGTATAGAATTCTGAAACAATCTTTAAAACAAACATGTATCTCTTTCCAGTGGAGAAGAAAATAAAGTTACTGTAAATGATCTCAGGCCAGCAACTGATTACCATGCAAAGTGAGTATCTCATTTTCTCTTCATTAAATTCAGTGGAAATGTTTTAAAAGTTTCATTGTGTATTTGCCTAAGTTTTCAGAGATGGTCTTTACCACTTCTCACCCTCTTTTGAGACACAAATCAACATTTTTGGCTTAGGTGACCACTCAGTGCATTTTGAATAACATAAGATTGGTACACCTCCATCCTACATCCATGTTCTTTCTTTTATGCCAGCATAGTGACCTTTTTCTGCCCTTGGAGCCAGGCACAGATGCTGCTTTTCAATTTTCCACAAGCAGCAGAGGAAAATACCTTGCCCTGGAAGATGCTTCCTGCTTGGCCACCTGAAGGTCACATTATGCTGCTTTTGCTTTGTTCCAATAGATCAGTGAACCTGATCCCATAGGCACGACAAAGTGTGCCCCCAGCTCAGCGTAGTTCTACCCTTTTAGCAGAATTTACTATTTCAGTAGGTCAGAAGAAATAGCATAGGATTGTGAAGATGTGGTTAGGTGTTGTTCTTCCCTCTTTTTTGTAAATATTGGAGGGTCATCTGGAGCTGAACTTGGCAAGGGATGCAAAGAGTAAGGGCTTCTGTAGCTTTGTCAGCCAGAAACAAAGGTCAGAGAAAGTGTGTCCTCCCCAACAAACACAACTGGCAAGCTGGTAACTGTGGATGAGGAACAGGCTGAGGTAGTTGATAACCTTTTTGCCTCAGTCTTCACTGGCAGCCTCTCTTCTCACACCTCTCTTCTCACACACCTGTGGATGGACAGCAGGGTGGGGACTGGGGGAGGAAGTCCCTCCCATAGTAAAAGAAGAACAGGTTTGAGACCACCTGAGGAACCTATACATAAGTCTGTGGGACCTGATGAGATGCATCCCAGAGTCCTGAGGGAATTAGCTAATGTAGTTACCAAACCACTCTCCATCATATTTGAAAAGTCACGGCAACTGGGTGAAGTCCTGTGTGACTGGAAAAAGGAAAACACTGCACCCATTTTTTTAAAGGGTAGGAAGGAAGACTGTGGGAACTACCAACCTGTCAGCCTCACTTCTGTGCCTGGGAAGATCATGGTACAGATCCTTCTAAAAGCCATGCTAAGGTATGTGAAGGACAAGAAGGTGATTCAGGACAGCCAGCACAGCTTCACCAAGGACAAGTCCTGCCTGATGAACCAAGTGGCCTATGATCGATCACGTGACTGTGTCAGTGGACAAGGGGACTGCAGATGTTACCTGTCTGGACTTCTGTAAGACCTTTGAGATAATCCCCCACAGTATCCTTCTTGGTGGATGAGGAATTGGTTGGATGGTCACGTTCACAGAATAGCGGTCAATGGCTCAATGTCCAGATGGAGATTAGTGACAAGTGGTGTCCCGCGGGGGCCTGTATTGGATCAGTGACATAGACAGTGAGATCGAGTGAGCTTCCAACAGAAAACACCAAGCAGTTGCAGTGTCAGCCACCAAGTGGTGCAGTTGACACACCTGAAGGACAGGATGCCATCCAGAGGGACCTGGACAAGCTTGAGCAATGAGACCATGGGAAGCTCATGAGGTTCAACAAGGCCAAATGCAAGGTGCTGCCCTTGAGTCAGGGCAACTCTGGTATCAATACAGGCTGCAGGATGAAGGGATTGAGAGGAGTCCTGCCAAGAAGGATGTGGTGGTCCTGGTGAATGGAGACCTGGGCATGACCTGGCAATGTGCACTTGCAGTCTAAAAAGCCAGCTATGTCCTGGGCAGCATCAAAAACGGTGTGACCAGCAGGGTGAGGGAGGTGGTTCTGCCCCTCTGCTCCGCTCTGGTGTGACCCCCCCACCTGGAGTACTGCATCCACCTCTGGGGTCCCCATCACAAGAAGGATGGTGACCTGTTAGAGTAGCTCTAGAGCACAGCCACAAAAGTTGTTCAGTCTGGAGAAAACTGAGTGCTTAAAGTGGGCTTATGAGAAAGATGAACACATACTTTTTAATAGGGCCTATTGTGATAGAACAAGAGATAATGGTTTCAAACTGAAAGAGGGTAGATTTAGACTAGATATATAGAAGAAATTTTTTGCACTGAGGGTGGTGAAACACTGGAACAGGTTGCCCAGAGAGATGGCGGATGCCCCATTCCCTGGAAACCATTCAAGGAGAGGTTGGGCAGGGCTCTAAGAAGCCTGATCTGGTTGAAAATGTCTCTGCATGTTGCAGGGGAGTTTGGACAAGTTGACCTTTAAAGGTCTCTTCCAACCCAAACTACTCTGTGATTCTTGGTTTGTAAAAAAATAGTGTGAATACAGCAGTTTACAAATAAATAACATTGTGGAGGCAGAAATGAAGGCCTCCTTATAAAAAGTGCCTTTTCAGGAGATAATGGCAAGTGGAGAATACCTTCTTAGACATCACTGAACATCCAGTATGTAAGGGATTTGCCTCTCTTGACTTGTGTGAAGAACCCCAATATTCCCGTGTACTGACCAAGGGAAGCAATTTGGAGGCAGCTGGTAGGAAGCACAGGGAACAGAAGTGTGTCAGAGTAGGGGTCCAAGTTAACAATGTTCTGCTTCGTTTCACATCAGGTTTAGGATAGGATTTGCCTTGTACATTAACCTTTTTGACATTTGCTCTCAAGTGGGAGAGCTAGGTTCCCAGTCCTTGGTGTGAAGTGGTCTATACCTCCCAGAACTGTTTTCCAGAGTATTGTCCTGAGAGCAAAGAGGGTTTGTCTGTTGTTATTACAGCCCTCATTTAGTTTGAGCCCCTGGATTGCCTGGAGCACAAGGTCAGGAGAAGGATGAACAGTAAATTGGCTCAAAGCTCTTTCATATGGAAGTGTTTCCCTGTGATTTTGTTCCTATTTTTAGTAGCATTTATGTATTTTATCCAACAAGGTTGAAGTTGAAAATTCATGGAGTATAAAGGTCAGTGCCTACAAATTTTTTTTCTGTGTAAGTCCTCTTCTATCAGGCTACATTCAGATTTTTTCTAGCTTAATTCTGGTTGTTGTAGGCAATACATGGGAAGCAGTGGTTTCTCCATCCAAGCTCTTCCTAAACAGAATTCTGTGCAAGTATGAACACTGCGCAAAATCAACAAATACTGGAACAACTCAACCACAAAGAAAACTGACGTATTACATGTTTGCAACTCTGTGCAAGCACTAACACCTTTGTGTTCAACTTTAGTCACTGTTTGTCTCCTCACTGCTTATGAAATCTATAAAACCAAATTTCTTTGTGATTTGCTGTCATGCATCAAAAATATATCAGGATTTTTGTATCTTCTTAAGCTCGCGATCCAGATCTTATATTGGTGATCAGAGGAAAGGGTTTTTTGGAGAGTTTTGGGGTTGTTTTTTTCAAAGGAACAGATGAATCAGAAGAAAGTAATGGGCTGTTGACCCAAAAAAGAGTCACAGCTTTGCACAGCTTAGGGGCAGGGGGAGGCCAGATGATTATCATGTATTTCCTTTTGGAGATAAGCTTTTTGAAAAACAAGCCATTTCTCTTTGAGACAGAAGCAAGAATTCACTCTTTTGAAGTATGTGGAGAGTTAGTTATATATCAACAGCTTCGTTGTGCTCATCTGACGAAAGCACTTGCAGAAGAATTATTCATAGTATCAGTTAATATCTCTACAACAGATAATGAGCCTGCAGAATGCTACCATTATTTTCCAACCGAAGTACAGACATATTTCAAATGTAATTGTGACACTAAAGCCAACTGATGGTAATGATGTACATCTGAAATAAAGGACTCTTTTATTGCTTCTATTGACCGAGATGTTTCCCCCAGTTACTTATTTATAACAGTGATATTTTAATAATGAAGCAGCAAGGCAGTAACTTAATTCCAAATGCTCAGTTTTCTTTGGCAACTATACAGATTTTGAAGCAAAGTGTTACTACTGACTCTCTTCCACTTTAGAGTCCAAGTAGAATACAACTGTGTAAAAGGGAGCCCTTCAGAAGCAGAGAGTTTTACCACAGCGAGTTGTGAACCTGATACTCCAAATCTGCCCAGGATAAGTAATCGGACCAAAAATTCTCTTACTCTTCAGTGGAAGGTAAGAATCGCTTCACAGCCTTTAAAATAAATATTTTAAACTCTTCAGAATTTTTGTGGATTTGTCAATAAAATACCAGTTCATTGAAACTGAAAATTTTTGTCAAACCTACTCATTTCAGTCACAGTTTCCTGACTGGAAATAGATTTACTGGCTTAAGTGTGGGCTTGTGTAAAAAGAGAAGGTTGCACAGAAAAACATGGAGTCTTTGAAGATAAAGTTACTGAGTTCAGTACCCAATGCCCTTCAAGGTCTAAATTAGGAAAAAACACATAAATATGAAACAAGCGTTTATTGGATGGAGACTGAACTAGGACTGTCTTGGCAAGTGAAACAATCATATAAGGGGAGCATCATTTGCCTTCCACTGTTCTTCTCATGGTTTGGCCCATACACGCATTTTTTAAGTGGTCTTGTATCTAGTTAGAGTTTTTAATTTTCTTGTTTTTCTGTTACAGGCATCTTGTGATAATGGTTCCAAAATCCACAGTTACCTTTTAGAATGGGATGAAGTAAGCAAGTTATTCTATTGCATTTTTAGTCTTGTAGTTTTTCTAAGTAGCTGTATGTGACTGTGCACATCAAGTTGTGTGAAAATTAAGACTTCTACTTAGAGGCATGTGATAAATATGTAATTTCTGAAGCAATTATTAAAATACAGGTACTGCTCAATTTTTTTTCTCAGAAAATATAAGATAAAAGGATCTCAATTGCATGATTCTGCCACTCTTAATAGTGGCTTTTTCACTTGTAGTCCAATACTGCGTTCAAGAGCTGACACGGAAGGATCATTTTCCTGTAACAGTCTTTCTTTTTTAATAAGTGGGTAGATCAACTATGGCCCTGCAAACATCTTGCAGTCTCTACCTGGACAGCTGTGCTGAGATGGCAGAGCTGCAGAATCTTCATGGCTTTTATTTTTTCAGCCCTGAGGAACTGGAAAATGGAAAGGAAGGAAAAAAAACACTAATTTAATACAAATACAAAGTTTCATATACTACTGCCTCACTATATGGAGATTCTTGAGTTCTATTTAATTTCAAAAAAATATTTTACTTCATGTTTATGTGTACTTTAGTTGATGGAAGCATATATAATAAGGTGAATAATATGATTAACTTATTCCTTTTTAGGGAAAAGGAAATGGAGAGTTTTGCCAGTGTTATTATGGTCAACAGAAGCAGTATAGGATCACTAAACTATCACCAGCAATGGGGTACGCCTTTAGGCTAGCAGCCAAAAATGACATGGGAATGAGGTAAATACTATTACATACATAAACGTGGAACGCATATGCATGCATGTGTGTGTTTTTTTAGGAAAAACATATGGTGGCATTTAAAGAAAAAGGTCTTTCATCCAAATGGTCTGAAACGGAATATAGAATATGTAATGTTTCAATTGGAAGGGACCTACAGTGATCCTCTAGTCCAACTGCTTAGTTAACTCACAGTATGTGATTGGATTATTCTTTTTGCAGATAGCCAAGTAAGTAAGTAAGAATTTGGAAAAAAAAAAAAAAAGTTTTGTTAAGTTATGCTTGCACTACTGAGTGCATTAGGTCTTGAGTGTGCTTCTTGGTCATCAGGCAAAGCAGATGCACCTGGGTAACAACCACACTACCAGAGCTCATCTACCCTAGAGCAGACTCCTGGTGTCCACACTATCTAGTGGTACTTGGACCTTGAGGTCCTGTGGGGCATAAAAATAGGATTTCCCTCACAATCAGCCTAAAATTGCTATTTTGTGTTTGTTTTTTTAATTCAAATATTATGAACATTGTGGTGCAGCTCACTAGAGTGGTGTTTTTATGGCATGAAATATAGGATGTGCGTTGTGTGTCCTTCAGCTGGCAGAAGGAGGTGCTTGAAGAACAGTGCCTGCTTGGGCAGTGTTGAAGAACAGTGTAAGGAGTAGGGAGCCAGACCCAGGGTCATAATTCATGCTGGGCAGAAGGAATCTTCTGCAGACTATTAAGAATGTGAAAAATACAGCTGGCTCAGGAGATCTGAGGCATGTGTTGGGAGGCTTTGGAGAGTACTTAGGGAATGCATTGCATAAAGTGCCTGTTCCTATGTCTTTCCTTAAGCACCTGCTTTGTGCTACTGTCAGAGGACACTATAGTGGACTAGAATGACTTTTGGTGTGCTCCAATAGTCTTTATTACATTACTGCCTTCTGGATGATGTTCCTGGAATTAATTATTCTCTTGAGTTGCTCCTGGACTTTGTCTTGATGAGATTTAGTTGGAACTGTTAAAAATAAAGACAGGGAGGGAGCTGGCAGTTAAGCAGGATCCAGTGCCTGGGCTCTCTTCCTGTTCCCCTTTTACACTGGAGTGTAAATGTACCCTCCAGGAATAGCTGCACATATTATAGATTCCTCCAGCGTAAGCTTTGAAGACACTGATCAGTTAAGTACCCTTCTTAAACTAATCACACTGAATAGATTTTTAAATAAATATTTCATAGCCTTGTGAAGATGTGCTTTATTGTCTTTATGGTATTATTTAATTAAGAAGTCTCTTGAAATAATATTTATTAGTATAGAGTGCCTGTTTATCCCTTATAAAGAACGTTGAGAACATTAGGCATCTGGAGACAGAATTTTGTCTAAATAATTTTACCAACAAGAACAGATACTTCATCTCTGAGTTACTAATTTTTAAATTTAATTCTAACCTCACATGAAACAGTGGTTAAAGAAAACTGGAAAAATAAAATCTATTTTCAAAAATAGATAGTATTATACTTCTGAGGGAATTGTTTAATAGTCATTCAAATATGGCTATGGCTGGAACTCTTTTAGTTTATTTCAGTGTATTTTGGAGTGGTTCAATCAAGTTTAGAGATTAAATCTCTTTAAGATGTGGGGTTTTTTACCTTATATCTGCTTGTAAGTTGACTTCTTCAATGGTTTGTTTTGAATAGAGTTAGACATACTACTTGTGTCTAGCCTCTCTTCACGCTTTCTCCAGGCTACCTATAAAATGCTAACCTTTTTGAGTAAATATATTATAGGTATCACATAATCTCCATTCCAAAAGTTTTCTTGCTTGTGACTTCTTACAAGAAAAAAAAAAATTACTATTCCCACAAATTTAAAATTTTTCTCATGTTTTGTACTTTTCCCCTTCTTGCTTCACATCTCTTTGACAGTTCTCACAGACAGTATATCTGTTTTCAGTGCTATCAACATTCTTCATAATGTGTTGTCTGTAAGATTTTTTTCCTTTAAATGCCAAAAATACCTCAATGCTAACCAAAATTTATAACATATGCATCATTATAATGTAAGTTGAGTAAGAGAGAAACTGAAATTGAGTTTACCTTTTTATTGAGATTTTTCAGGCAAGTCAGGTTCAAAATACATTAGATATTTAACAGATATCTTTGTTTAAGCTATGCAAAGGATTTTGTTTTCAGGACTTACTGATGCTCACTTAGGTAATCCCTAGCTTTTAGATTAAAATTACATCTTTGACATTAGTTTCATATGGTTAAAAAAACTAGACGAGCTTTAGGCTTGAAAGTGATTCTTCAGATTTGCTGTAGAAGCAGCAAAGAGCAGGTGGCATTTTTTAGTCTAACTGGATGCATTTCAGACCATCTGTGCAAGCATAGTACTTGTTCTCTGACTTTTGCATCCCTCTGTTTCACAGTAGGTCTTTTTATGTAATTTATTTGTATTTTCACTACAAGGCCTATCTCATATAAATCAGATAAGGATAACAGTTGTGTTAGGAGATTCACTGGTATACACTCTATTTCTTTTTCTGCAATGACTTTCATTTTACCAACTCTTAAAGTAGCTCCCCATTGAATGAGACTATTGCTCTATTATTTTCTGAATCACTAGAGAACATAGTACTTCAAAGTAAGTTCAGAACACATAAACAAAGTTTTTTGGTTGTTTTGAGGTCTTGCCATACATGTTTTTATTACTTTATGTTTTCACTTTGAAAAGGAAGGACACTGTGGTATTAGTATATTATTACATATAGAGCTTTAGTGTTTTAGAATACTGAGTTAATATGAAAAAGCAAAATGTTTTGTTTAGCAAAACATTGTAATTATATCATACAAAGGAATCTTTCAATGATGAACATGTTAACCTTGTTCAGATGTTTTGTTACTGACAGACTCATGGGCAAGTTAAGTTGTTTGCATGTAACAGCTTGCAATTTCCCATTGTGCATATGTCCAAGAAACTGTCATAGCTGTGTTTAGTAAGAATTTTGGGTTTTAGATATTAATTATTGTGTCTAGTTAGTTTACATACTGTCTGTTTTAAACAGTGATTTTAGTGAAGAAGTCCTGTATCATACCTCAGGCACTGCCCCAACCACACCAGCAAGTCCTTTGCTGATTAATGCTGGAGTTACTTGGTTATCCCTTCAGTGGACAAAACCCTCAGGAACACCATCAGATGAAGGAATCTCATATATATTAGAGATGGAGGATGAGAACTCAGTAAGTTTAGAATACTTATTATTGATATGTTTGATACATTATTGTGTTAAGTGTAGCAGTATTATTTTGTTAGAATGTTCTACAAGGAACTGTATTTTCTGAAATAAAGCTAATGACTTGTCATTGCTGTGACCAGGCCACCTAGCTTTCTTCTTTTAATTGTGTTTAGTGTTACTAAACCCCATTTCTGCAAAGACTTTTAAATTGCTTATAACTTTTTGAATTTGAGTGTGAAAGTTAAGCCTCCTAAGAGCTGGATCAAAGCAATTGCATCATGAAGTGGGTCCCTCTAGATGTCATTTCAGACTAACAACATTTGTTTTAAAATCAGTACTGTTCTACCCTTTGAAAGTGTTGGGTATGATTTCCAGTGATACTGTATATGTCTTTCTTACTGTTTTTTTCTCCTCTCCTGACTGGAAAATGGTTAATGAATTCACACTTCTTCCAAAAAAAAAAGTCTGTGTTTACACAAAATTTGCAAAAAATGTTTAGTAGTTTGTCAGAGATGCATAACAATTACAGTTTGAAACAGTGATTTATTTGTATGAAGTATGTTAGATTCTCTGGTCTTCAAAGACAATGTTTCAAATAACCCTATTTAATTCTGCAGGGATATGGTTTCAAGCCAAAATATGATGGTGATGATCTTACCTACACGGTGAAGAATTTGAGGCGTAGTACAAAATATAAATTTAGGGTAAGATTTTTTTCATGTGTTTGGGTACCTGACTAGCTTGAGATTGACTCAGAAGTGGGGAGGACCTCTTCTAAGGAAAAGTGAATTTGATGCTAGTTTCCTACAGTTTCAATCTCTTAAAACTGTCGGCTGAACACCTGCATTATTGTTTCTGCAGAAGGAATAAGAACCTCTGCAAGGGCATAGCACAGTTGCAGATATCTTGAAATTTCAGGTGATAAGTACATGTTCTTAACAGCTGGGGTTTTTTCACTTGGCTGGTTTGTTTCATATACATGGGTAATACTACTTAGTGTAGCTATGGATTGTCTGATAGTAAACACAATGAAGACGTTGGGGTAAGGAGCAGCCTTGATTAAAAAAAATTGTTACTAAGTCATCCCTATTACCATGATGCTGAGCCCATTCTAATAACTCTTGAGGGCTGAACTTTTAGTTCAGGAAGAAGTCTGGCCTAACTATGAGCTTTTTGGTGTGGTTAAAAGCTAAAAAGAAGCATACTGGCCATGAGAAGATGATCAAATAGGTATCAAGGACTACAAGAACTTTGCCAGGACAGACAAAGTTGAAGTCAGGAAGCCTGAGGATCAGCTAGAACTGAAATTGACCAAAGATAACAAGAATGACCTAAAAGGCTTCTTCAGATATGGGAGAAGTAGAAGCACAGGGAAGACATACAGAGGCCATTCAAAAACAGGGCAAAGAAGCAAGTTGCTAATAATGCCAATAAAGCAGAGGTTCTTAATACCTTCTTTGCCTCTGCCTTTAGGAACATAACTGGACCCCAGACCACAGGATAAGCTAGCTGTGTCAAGACTGGGGTTTGGTCTCTTGGAAGGGCTCAGTGCACATCTGGATGCTAAGAGAAGTGGCTGACGTTGCTGCAAGTTCCCTTTCTATAACATTTGAAAAGTGATGCAGGTCAGGGGATATCCCTGATGTCTGGAAGAGGGCAAATGTAATACCTCCCATCTACAATAGGGCCCCAAAAAAGGAGTCAGTGAACTACAGGCCCATTAATCTTACTTCAGTCCCTGGAAAACAAATGGAAGGGTCTTCCTAGGAAATATTACAAGCCAAACAAAGCAGTCAATTGGGAAAAGCCTACACCAAAAGTAAATGATGCCTGACTAGCCTGATCAAGTCCTACATAAAGGTAACACTTCCAGTTGGCCTAAGGAGATCGGTGGATGTTCTTTACCTGGACTTCAGCAAGCATTCAACAGTTTCTCACAGCCTTGTCTCTGGCCAAATTGGCAAGACACAAACTGGATAGGTGGTATGCGAGATGAGTAGAAAACTGGCCAACAGGCCCCACTCAGAGGGGTGGTGAACAATGGCTTCTAGTCAGGCTGGCAGCCTGTCTGAATTAGGAACTCCTAGGGATAGGAGGTCCCATGCTGTTCATTTTCACAACTGATCTTGATGATGGGGTTGAAAGCTCCCTCACCAGGTTTGCTGATGACAGCACGCTGAGTGGTCAGATGAACACATCAGAAGGCAAAACTACCTTATAGAAACACCTGGATAGGCTAGAAGAGTGAGGTAGCAAAACCAGTATGAAGTTTAACTGAGACAAGTGCAAAGTTCTGCACTTGGGCTGGAATAACCAAGGAACCCACTACAGGCTAGGAACAGCTTTGCTGAAAGAGACCTTCAGGCAAACTGGATCCTGGGCTGACTCAGCAGTGGCATTGCTAGCAGAGATAAGAGATCTTCACTGTATTCAGCTTGTGTCAGGTCACACCTGGAGAACTGTGCCCATTTCTGATCCACACAATTCACAAAAGACAGACAAGACTGGGAGATGGTCCAAAGGAGGGTCACAAAAATTGTAAAAGGGCTGGAGAACCTTTCCTATAATTAAAGTCTAAAGGAATTATATATTTTCTCCCTGAGAAAGCTCAGAGGGACCTCATCACAGTTTGCCAGTATTTAATGACTACAGAGAGGAGGGAGGTTCTCCCTTCACAAGGAGCCATCTGGAGATGACAAGAGACAAGAGTTGCAAGTTGCACTGGAAGGGATTGCATCTTGGTATAGGAAAGAAATTTTCCACAAAAGAAATTTTCCACAGTGAGATCAAGTAATCACTGGAACAACCTCCCCAGAAATGTGATGGAGTCCCCATCACTGGATGCTTTTAAAATATAACTGGACAGGGTGTTAGATAATCTCATCTAGGCTCACTTTCCCTGAAGGGCTGGACCAGATGATCTTTCAGGTCCCTTACAATCTGGGCTATTCTGTGTTCTAAGTCACTCTTGAACAGTTGCTTGGTTTTTGGAACAAAGCTAAAGACACGTCCCACAATATGAATCACAGAACCATTTAGGTTGGAAAAGACCTATAAAATCAAGTCCAGCTGTTAACCCAGCACTGAACCATGTCCCTAAGCAACACATCTGCACATCTTTGAAATACCTCCAGGGATGGTGGCTCAACCACTTCCCTGGGCAGCCTTGCCAATGCTTGACTGCTCTTCCTATGGAGTTTTTCCTAATATTCCATTTAAACTTCCCCTGGTGCAACATGAGGCACAGTCAGAGTACCCTCATATGTCTGCAAGTAAAAAATATTGATAGCTGTTGTCATGCATACACCTAAAAAACTATTTCTTAAGGAGGAATTGGGAACTGTTGAAGAACATCTTCTCTTTGCAATAGGAAAGGGTTGGTTGATTTGAGTTAACACTAAAGCATGTAAGTACTCCTTTTCAGATAGTATTTTGCACTTCTGAATATGATGTTGTTGGGGTTTTGCATAACTTAGTATTTAAATACTTTAAAATATACAGTATGTTTCTAGCACTATTACAGCTACACATGAACTAAAGAATAGCTAATTGCCTTGAAACTAGCTTTTGCAGGACTTGATGGCAGTCTTTTTTTGAAAGTAATACTACACATTAATCATACTCATTACTGGTAAACGTGTAGTTGCTTAAACATTCTAAGTTTCTCATTAAAATAAAAACCCCCAATGCTTATACCCTATTTTTATTAGCAAAACAATAAACAGAGGTCTCTGTTCGCTCATTCATGAGACATAAAGGAGAAACAAATGTTATGTTAATCAGGTCTTTAATTTTTATTATACAGGGGAAAGACTTAATTAGTAGTAATATTCCTTAAGGCTTTTGAAAGAAGCTTTATAACTATTCAAAACGTTATTATAATACGTAAATGCTAACTGCCTGTTTAACTTAATTTGTAAGGGCACAAAGACAACCAGATGATTATTAATCTTGTAAACTGTATCGGGAGACTTAATGTCTGAGAGATGTTAGCTTGCATTTCCTCTTCTCAGTCTATACTAACATCACTGCTGTCATTTCGATTCTGCTCATCTTTAAAACAGATATAAAAGCCAGAAAAACCTCCTTCTTTTTTCTTCTTTTTTTTTTTTTTTACTAGGTGGTTTAGCTTTTTGCTAAACTAAACTAAAAAGTAAAAAGTAAAGAATAGCAGGAATTTGTTTTCCTAGAATCATAGAAAAGTCTAGGTTGAAAGGGACATTTGGTGATCATCTGGGTCAAATTTGTGTAGGAAGCAGGGCCTTAGTTTAGGCAATTCAACCCTGTCCCAACCCTGTTGAGCTGAGATTTCAGTACTTCCAGCAAGGGCGATTCAACCACTTCTTTGGGAAGTTTGTTCTAGTGGTAATTAATTTATTTTCTTATATCCAGCTAGAATTTCCCCTAACACACTTTGTGTTTACTGGCTCTTGTCCTGTCATCACAGATCCTTTGGAAAGCAATGTCTTCATCTCTTCTGTAACTGTTTCTTAGGTATTGGAAGGCTGTGATAGATCTTTCCCAATGAAACTCCTTTTTACTCAGGCAGAATAAAACAAAGCTTTTTTTCCTATGTCAGGTTCTCTAATCCTCTGATCATCATGCTGGCCCTCTTCTGAACTCTTTCCAGTTTCCCAGTGTCTCTTGAACTGGGAGGACTAAAACTAGACACAGTATTCCAAGTATGGTTTTAAAAGTGCTGAGTAAAGTGACATAATTACGTCCTTTGTTCTGCTGGGTAAATTCTTGCTGATGCAGGCCATGAAACAATTTGATTTTGCTACTGCCAAGATGCTTTGCTGATTCATTTGGCTTGCTCCTGCTAGAATCCCGATGTCCTTCTCAGCAGAGCTGAAAAAGAAAAGCTGGCTAGAGTCAGACCCCAGACTGCACTGGTGCAGATTATTCCATCCCAGGTGCAAGACTGTATCTTTGTCCAAAGCTCATGCAGTTCTTGTTCATGCAATATTTCAGCCTGTCAAAGTCTGTATGGTGGCTCCTCCCCCCAGCATATGTCTGTCTGCTCCTAGTTTGGTGCTATAAGCAAATCTGGGAGCATCACTCACTCCAGTCATCCAGATCACTTCTAAAGATATTGAACAGAATCTGACATTGGATTGGCTGCTGAGAAAATTCACTCATGAGCAGCTGCTAATTTGCCTTCAAACCATTAGCCAACACCCTTTGAGCCTGGCGTTCTGTCAGGTTTTCTCCACCTGTCTTGTGGTCCATCTGTTCTGTCTCTATCTGTCTCAACCTGTCCAGCTGTTCTGTCTCAAGCTGTCCAGCTTGTCTACATAGGTGTTCTGGAGGTCAAACTAAAATTAGGGTAGATGATGTTCACAGCTCTCCCCCATTTGTTGAGCAAGTTGTTTCATCATGGAAGGCACTCAGATTGGTTAAACACCATTTACCCTTGATATATATAATTTCTTGTCCTTCATGTGACTTTCATTGCAACCTTTGCCATAATTTTCCTTGGAACTGAAGAGTTTATATCCCCTTTGCTGTTGTTAATACAACTTACCCATATAAACACTTTTTTAATCTCTGAATATATTTCTGTAAAAGAAGGTACTAGAATAGGATGAGAGGGATTTTTTTAAGGATTTGCTTTTTTCTGGCAATTTGCATGCATTTAAATTTTCAGTATAGCGATTATTTAACTATGGGGCTAATGAAAATGTAAAATGAATGTATATAATAACTTTAGTTCTTGTGCTAGTTTATTATGCATCCGTCTAAATATACATATAAATTAATTTGTTCTCATGATAAACAGTGAATAGCATACCACTAGCCAATGCATTTATAGTATTGTGTATGTATTTGCAGGTCATTGCCTATAACTCAGAAGGGAAAAGCAGTCCAAGTGAGACAGTGGAATACACTACTTGTCCAGACAAACCTGGAGTACCTTCAAAACCCACAGTGAAAGGAAAAATTCATGCACAGAGTTTTAAAATAATTTGGGGTAAGAATCTTACCCAGCTCTATTTAGTGTATCTTCTGCATTTTATACACATATATATATAGATAATATTTTTTATACAGAAGGGCAGGTTTTATTTCAGTAACACTTCAATCAAATGAGCCATTATGATCCATTTTCATGGAAAAATACTGATTCAAAATACTTAGTGTGGCAGTATAACTAATTATGTGGGAAGAATAATATGCTAATTGTAATAGGGACTGTTATTGCAGAGAACTGCAACCCTTTAAAAAGTGTCATTAATTGATGTACTAAGAAGTTCTGTTTCTCTGGCACAAAAAGTAGGTGCCATGACATTCTGCATTCTTATGAAAAGAGAAGATTGAAGTTCAACCTGTATCTTCAAACTATTTGATTTTGATAGATAAATTTTTATTTTCTAAGGATCTTGAGAAACTTTTCCTTAAGTTCATGAATTTTTAGCCTTATGCTGCAAAATAGGAGAAGGTTAAACAGTGCTATGTGATGCAGTACTTTAGCAGAAAATTAAACAGTTAAAAATTATATTTGTAGTCACTTCTTACCTATTTCCATTTAGTAGTGACTTTAATTCTTTAGCATCAATAATAAGAAATTTACTTGTAAAGTGTAAGTAGTACTCAGCAGGTCCAGTCTTCCATCTTCCCAGAGTGCTTTGCTACATCAGGACCTGATACTTGATCTTTTATGTATGATGCATAATTTATGAAGCTATTAAAAATACCTGATATCAAAAGCTACCTAAAATATCTATATATAAAACTTTTAATAGTCTTTATTTGGAACAGTAATACTCTTTCTATGTGATAATTAATGTGACAATTTTATTTTTCATTTGAAGTAATTTCCTTCCAACCAAAGAAGTGCTATCTGCCATATAAGTTTCATTTTATTTAGCTGGTGTGTTATGATACGTAACCCTTGCCTAACAACCAACATAATTCCATCCAGCACATCCATAATGTGATGTTTAGGCAGGAATACCCTTCTGTGCTGAAGTATAATGCTGTCTTTATGTTTGTTTGAAATGTTGTTTCACATTGTTTTAATTTTGCTGATTTCTAAATCATCTTTGAGAAACATTATTAGGATTATATGTCAAAGGAAAGTCTGTAGATATGTATTTTTTACATGAATACTGCACCAGAGAGGACAGCGCACTCAGTTTCTGGTGATATATTAGAAGTTAAGTGGTAAGGTTTCGGTGTAGAGCTCCTGACTTCTATTCTGTCCCAAAATATTTAGGTTTTTGAAATTCTGTCCTTAAATAATTTTGAAATATTCTTATATACAAATCAATATGATATTTTTTCCTGTCTGTAGTCCAAATTACAGGACCATTAGAGTCTGTGTCCCTGAATCCATAATCAGGCAACCTTACACAGCACTTGAGACTGAAGTCTTTGCTGTGGCATCTCCCAGGAGCAATTCCCTTGTCACTCTTCTTGTACAGAGTGTACAGAAGGGCTGAGAACTGGCTTTCACATAACAGGACTTGGAGTGATTTACCACTTTCCTGGACTAGGATGCTCTCTGTCTAAATAAGCACCCATCTCCAGCTGTCTGTTGATTTTGCCCTTGGGAAATCCTCCCCAAAAGCTATAAAGCCTTTTGACCTACCTCACTTAGTTGGAATAATTCTGGTTTTTATAGATCCACCAAAAGACAATGGGGGAGCAGCAATAAATACGTATGTTGTGGAAATGTCTGAAGGCTTAAGTGGTAAGTATTAGGAGCATACACTGGCATTCAGTTGTATGGGGTTTTTTTTTCCTGTCTCTGTGTGCATGTATAGAAGAATAAAATGTGTATTATGACAGGGAAAGTTATTGCCAGGGACTGACATCAAAAAGAAAATAGAGACACATTGATGCTTGTATACAAGAAGTTCTTTTTCTCTGATTTAGAAAAGAAAGATGGCACAAAATTCTGTGACGAAAGAGATGCTTTTTGTTTAACTTCCTAATTAGGTGTATTCAGTTTTGGAAATGAAATGACACATTTCAGACATTTTAGGGCAAGAAGATGGACATGCAGCTTTGTTGTCTGCATGGCAGATGAAAGAAAAGCTAGTACTGCATTTATCACTATTAAAGGAGAACAATAATGCAGCTGGGATGACTTTCTGCTATTTGCTTTTCTGTTCTTTCATACAGAAAGCAAACTGACAGTATTTCTAAATTGGACCTAAATCTATCTTGCTAAATTATTTAAAAATCTAGACCTCTTCAGTAGCCTTATTGAGTTCAGAAACACAGACACATTGAGAATGAAAGTTTAAATTTCTCCAGTGCTGTGTCAGATTAAGACAGAGCACTGTCACCAGAACTGATGGGGCTCTCAGGGCTCTCAGCTGTGGTTCTTTTGATACTTAGTCTGTTGCTTTCCTCTCTCTGTCATGTGTCCACATTAAGTCACTTTTGAAATGATGCACCCAAGCCTTTCATGCAAATATAGCGAGCTGTGCGTTATGTTTCATTCCCAGCCCTCTAAATTCTGTGGTGTATTGAGTTGTTGAAGATTTAATTAAAAGTCCCCAAGTTGCCTGCTTAATCCCTTAAAAAAAAAGAGAGAGAATGCTAAAAATTTCTGATTTAGGAGCAGTAAATAATGGAATCAGTATTTCAGATGCTGCTGGGCCATTCAGGAACATAGGAACAAACTTCATCAATTGTAAACTGTAGTTACAGCGTGCAAAATGATAATGTAATTTGAAGTTTCTTTTCCGTGAAAAATTTTACTTTTGTATCTCTCCTGTTTATTTGGTTATGATGTTGAATGTGCTTGCTGACCCAGTAAGTTCTCTTCTAGTTAAGGTAAATACCAAATAAGGAAGCTATTTCACTTCAGCAGATCTACACCTAGAAAACTTCTTTAGGAAATTATAGGATCTTCCAGAAAACCTAAAGCAGTCTCAATTTCTTTTTTGTTTTTGTTTTTGTTTTTTTTAAATAAGCATCAGGCACACACTTATTTAGTTAGGAGGTTAGGATACCTGCTGTGGCTGGTACTGAAGTGTGGCAAATTACACTTTGGTTCATCACACATTTATTCCTAACCTTTCAGGAAACAAATGGGATACCATATACAGCGGAGCCGCTAGGGAACATGTGTGTGACCGACTAAATCCAGGCTCTTCCTACCGGTTACGTGTATATTGCCTTGGGGAAGGAGGACAAAGCACGGTAATATAAGCTAATATTTTTATTAAATAAAATTTCTCTCTGTAAAAAACTCTGGTCCAGTAGATACTTAAGCAAATATTGTGCAGAAGTGTCTAACGAAATAGCCATCATTAGAACCTCAGAGAAGGTCCAGTATTGATGCACAGTGGTTCAAGTTCCTGCTCATTTTTTAAAGAAATATATCTGAATATTCTTTTCTAATATTATATTCTGTTTAACATGATTGTCTCATTTACAGAAACAGATACTTTTCCTTTGTGATACATTGATACAATGTCATTTATTAAGGCCTAACCCAATACAGCAGTATAAGCAAGGTACTTGAACAGGCTCCCCATGGAAGTGGTCACAGCACCAAGCATAACAGAGTTCAGAAAGTATTTGGTCTCTCACATAATGTGATTCTTGCAGATGTCTTGGGTCCAAGAGTTGGACTTTGATGATCCTTGTGGATACCTCCCAACTCATTCTGTGATTCTATGAATTTAATGTATTTCATGTAGTCAATGGAGTACCTTGTCTGAGTAGCCAAGTCAACTCAACAGGCAGGGGAGGAAGAGTTTTCACTCAGGCTTTACAGGGTTATGCTCTGCAGTCTCTTCCCATGCTGTCTCAAGCACAATTAAAATGTTTACATTGCCCTACTTTTCAGTATTCCCAAACAATCTGCGGTGCCATACCATGCTCCTTTATACATGCACATTACATACACACACACGTGCACTGTCAATTCTGTGGTGCAGTTCAGCTGCCAGTACCAAAATGTCATGCTGTATTTTCTGTCCCTTCTCAGCAACGAGTGTCACAAAGCCAGCCCTGGCTCTCTGCAGACTTCCACAGGGGCTTCACTGTCAAGCTGCTCTCACAAAGATCTTAAAGCCTTGCATTCTTGATGTTTGCCATTTCTACCCAGCCCTGCCTTATGACATGAAATGTATGTGCTTTTCCTGTATATACAAGTCTCCTGCAAAGATAACCTTGACTACAGCCATCTTGTCTTAAGAATAAATCTGGACTCCTTCAGTGCCAGCTCAGCTGCGGTGCTTTCCCAGTCACCAAACCACAAGTCTTTGGAGACTAATTACTCTGCCAACCTACTTCCCTACAGCCCAACTCCATGATTTTAGAATAAACATTGAGTACCAAAGAGAAAGTAACTTCTAGAAAGTCCTGATACTTTCTGAAGGTGTCAGAAATCAACAGAAGAACTGTAAAGAAAGATGTAATTAACTCTTCTGCAGCTTCTCATGAACATGTGGCCTGAGAAACATTCTGCTTTTTAAGTAGCAGCAGTTGTTCAGCGTAAGAGTGTATTCAAAGGAACTGAAAAGCAGCAGATCGTCCAGTCCACTCTTTCTTGAACATACATAGAAAACAGTTGTGAAATGACACTCTGAGATTAATTTCTTCTGTAAACCTAAAGGCTTTCCAACTTCCTATTTGTTCTGTACCACACTGAAGCTAATAACCCCTCCTTGTCTCTGCTCACTTCTGTCTGCATCCAGAACAGTCAATGCCATCTGCTGCATCTGTTATTAAGTTCTTAGATTATTTTTGGCCAAACTTCAAACAAGAGGTGGAAACTTGTTGCACATTAAGTATTGCTAAGCAATGAAAAAGTTGAAATCCCTTTTTTTTAAAATCTCTTCTGATTGACACTTCTGCCCACTTTTGCTTTCTGAGAGGTTCTTCCACAGAAAGTATACAACCCTCAGAGTAAGGGTTTAGAACTCATTAAACTGCAGTCTGATGCAAAAGAGAATGAGTTTACATTGAATAAGTCATATTTTAAGCATCTATACTAGGTTTGTACTGATAATTAACCACTGTTTTTAATTCTACTCCTTGCATGTGTACCAAAATACAAAAGCAAATTTTTGCATATTGTGTGATTATTTTGGCATGGTTTATATTATGAGAAATACATACCAGATCACTTCAGCATCTTCACATATTTGAAGATGTCATTTAAAAAGGGGAAGATCTTGTTTATGAGTCAGGTGCTTGCCTTTACTTGTGGCATAACTGATAGTTCTTGTTTTGGCCTGGGTGACCTCATTAATCTATCTTTCTTTTGGAGGTATCTGATTCCTTACTGGTGCAGACACCAGCAGTGGTTCCTGGTCCATGCCAGCCTCCAAGGCTACAGGGTAGACCAAGAGCAAGAGAAATTCAGCTGCGTTGGGGTAATTCTATTACAAGCATTAGAGATTATAAGGGATCCAAATGTGTTATGTGTTAAAATTAAATAAGCTTTTCTTTCTTTCTTATTTTTAGGACCACCTCAGGTAGATGGTGGTTCACCCATTACCTATTATGGTCTGGAAATGTTTCAGGCAGAAACCGATGAACACAGAGAGGTTTACCAGGGTTCTGATGTTGAATGCACAGTGGGCAGCCTTCTTCCAGGGAGGATGTACAGCTTCAGACTGAGAGCAGCTAACAAGGCCGGGGTAAGGAGGCAGTCTGAAATGAAATTCATTCTAGAGACTGCAATCCCTATTAAGAATCTTTTATTTCAAAAGAAGCATTTAACAATAATTGTAAAATGAGGATTTCCTAATGTAGAGTCATTTGAGTCACATAGCTTATTGTTGTATGGGAACAGACAGTTAAACATCAGTTTATAATGAAGGGGATTTTTAGATGAAGGGAAGAGAAAATAGCTAATTGTGTCTTTTACGTGAATGGTAATGTTAGGAAATCATTAGGAAATTCTATGTTCTTTATTAAAGCAGTGTTACAACTTCAGTACTCTCATGTGAAGGTAACAAATTATTTCTGTATACAGCCTTGTAAATTGATTGACCTTTATTTTTACAACTGTTGGTGTTCAGAATATAATAATTAGTGTTTCCTGACTTTCCATTTTTATATTTAGTTTAACTCTGAGTACATGTTCTATCAGATACAAGATTATTTTCCCTCTTTGGAGTATTAAATGTGTTTAAATCAATTGTTGCTGTAGAACAAGCTTTATTTAGTGATGTACCCAAAGTCCTGATTTGTTCAATAATGTACATTTCATAAAAAACTGTCAGGATGAGTTGCCACTGTTTGTGGACAGGTCTGCAGCTTAAGCCTTTAAAGCACTATCCTAACTTGTATCTTCCCTCCACCCTGCAAGGAATGGTTCATAACTCAGCAGCTTTTGAATCCTTTATTTCTTTTAGAAAGGTATAAATAGGCAGTACAGATTGGTTTGTGTTCCAGTGCAGCCATCGTGTAACTTCAAAATAAGGCTTTGGATAGTACTTCCCTGGTTTTCCCAAGAGTTTGAAGTGTCAAATTTATTCATATTGCATTTGCTGGAGTGAAAAAAATTTACAGCTATTCTGGAGAATAGTCAGATACTGAAATAAATCCTGAATCCACAGTCCACAGAAATTTACTTTTTAAAGAAGTAATACAGAGTTTCAGGTTGCTGTTACATATCCCTACTATAGTAAACTGTTATTGAAAAAGTAGTACTTTTATTTTTACAATTTAATTGTATCAACTCCCTTTTTAATAGTTTGGACCTTACTCTGAAAAATGTGAAATAACGACAGCACCTGGACCCCCAGATCAGTGCAAGCCCCCTCAAGTGGCGTGCAGATCTGCTGCGTGTGCTCAGGTGTCATGGGAGGTAAGAATGCCATTGTAACACCTGTCTTAACATGATGGTCTGCTGCATTTTTGAGCTCAGCTAAAAATGCCTAATACTGTATTTTTCAAATATCACTTTATTTGTAAGCATACTTACCTGATTATCCAATAGGTAAAACCTTAGTGATTCATCATGCCATTATAAGGCAGCTCTAAGTTGGCAGGCTGCAGGTACTGGATCTTACTGTGTTCTTTTGTTGAAAAGTTTTGCCACAGCTGCTGCTCTGCATTTCTGAGTGATGCAGTCTCGTCTTAAAATTTTTCTTTAATGTAGTTATAGTTCCTCAGAGACAATGTATCCACATAATACAATAGATTATTGTGCATTTCTTGGTTTTTATAATCTGATTTAATTTTGTATAATTACATCAGTAATAACGTAGCTAAAGCCTCACAGACTTCCTATAAACCCATAGTATTTAGATATCTTATTAAAAAAATGCAATAGATAAAAATTAAGCTTATAAAAAGATTCTGTCTGGGAATACTGTTTAAACACAGCTGTTTAGTGGCTTAGAGATGGAGTGGAGTATCTGAGTTACAGAACTGTACAGAAAAAAAAATTACTATTTTACCTGGAAAGTAGTGGTCATACTTCCTATTGGAGGAATGTCAGAGGAGCACTCCTTAAAACATCTACAAGGCAAAGCTTTTAAAAAAATCTCTTAAAACATTCAGGTAGAGGTAGTTTGAGTGATGTTAGATGTCTGTTTTACAGAGTCACACAGTAATTAAAGTGCAAGTAGACCTCTAGATGTCATTTAGTTCAACCGTTTATTCAAATAGGTGAGATTTCTCAGGGCCTTTCCCAGTGAAATTTTATTTATCTCCAAGTATGAAGATGTTGCAGCCTGGTAAAACTGTCTGAGTAAACTCTCATTCTGTAGGGTTTTTTTTGTTTATGTCTAGTCAAAATACCCTTTAATGCAAGTCATGACTCTTGTCTTGCCATCTTCAAGAAGAACTTTTGTCATCATCTTTGTACCCTCCCAGTAAGTAATTTAAGGCAGCAGTAACATCTTCTCTTAGCTGTATCAAGTGAGCTTTACCTTTTTGTTGTGTGTTGTACTGCTGCTTCGTGACCCTTCACTGGACTTACTCTGTTACATCAATGTCCATCTCCTTTTGGGGATCTCAAGACAGGACGTGGTACTGGAGATGCAGCCTCACAAGTGCTGAGTACAGAGGAATCATTATTCCTTTTACCCATCTTGCTGCTCATTTGCTAATACAACCAATGTGCAGTTCACCTTCATCAGACACACACTGCTGATTATTACTCAACTTTCTCACCAGGACACACAGGTTTTTTTGTAAGGTTGTTCCTCAGCCTGTACTTTTTCGTCCCAGTCCAGGACTTTGTGTTTGCCATTGTCATAGTTGAACTTCCTGAAGTTTGTATCAGATTCTTCTTGTTATTTGTATTGTACTAAATTAAAAATCAGCGAAGAACTGGGAGGGTAAGACTCTTCTGGAACAAAAAAAATATAGATATGGTAAGTTTGGTTGATTTTTTTCCTTAAGTCAGTGAATTTAACTTTTAATTATTGATATCCACTTTAAAGGTACCAGTAAGTAATGGAGCTGATGTCACGGAGTACCGACTGGAGTGGGGCGGTGTGGAAGGATGCATGCAGATCTCCTACTGTGGGCCTGGGCTCAGCTGTGAAGTGAAAGGGCTTTTGCCTGCCACTATATATTATTGCAGGGTTCAGGTAAAGACGTAAAACTATTGTTAGTGAAATCTGGAAACAGGAATTGACTCTGCCATAAAAACATGGTCTACTTTGGATTTGCAGGCAGTGAATGTTGCAGGTGCAGGCCCTTTCAGTGAAGTAGTGGCGTGTATGACTCCAGCCTCTGTACCTGCAGTTGTGACCTGTCTTCGTGGACTAAGTGAAGATGAAGTTGAAAGTCCACACTATTCTCCTTCCACATGCCTTGCTATAAGCTGGGAAGAACCTTGTGACCACGGGTCTGAAATCCTTGGCTACAGCATAGACTTTGGAGATAAGCAGCCACTAACTGTTGGAAAGGATCTGACCTATTTTATAGATGGCTTACAGCCAGATACTACCTACAGGTATGTGGTGCACAGCTACTTGACAGCCTACTGTTTCCTCCACGGGAGCAGATGCTTTGTTTCCTTGTATTTTTTTATTGTGTTCATTATTACTCTCAGAGACACATTAGTGCACAGCCATGGAGCAAAAAGAAGTTTTGTAATGGATGATCATCATAAATAGATGTGCTATTTTTATTTTCTTTCAAGAATAATTTATGTTAGTTTGTTGTAGTATTATTGTATCTGTCTAGTTCGTGTGTCAATTTAATTGAATTCACATTACATGTTCAGATTCATAACTGATTTTGGACTGGTTACTTCACTGTTTGAGAAGGTAAAATCCATCCAATTATGTATGGATTATGTTCAGTCTGATCTAATGACAGCTCATTGCAACTTGCAAGGTCTTATCTGCAGAAAAAGTAGAAGTCGGCACAAAGAGTATCAGTTTGAAAAATCAGGCAACTACGCATCTCTTCTGAAGAATTTTAGTTGCTGAAATCATCCCTTATGTTTGGTCTAAGGGTTACTGGAAAATATAAATGCAAAAATCAGTAGTTTGGCATGAAGGCACTCTACATCCCTGTTACAAAAACATGTTCTCAGTGTTAAGGAGAATGGCAGTCCCATTGAAGCCAAACTTTTAGCCCACTCTGATTTTAGTATAATTAGGATATTATCTGGCTATGCAGTTTTCTGAATCCTTAATTACTGTTTTAGGGCTTTGTGTCAGATTACTGTGTTTCCATGTGCCTTATAATTATTTAACAATAATGCTGGCAATCTGAAGAGCTGTTGCTCTCTGTGTCAGTAGACTGAAAAAAAGAGAAGCTTCTATTGCAGAGATAGGTCTATACTTCTACCCACATAAGTTTTTTTATAGAATACACTGTCAACTCTTTGTGCAAATAAAAAATTGCATATATTAACCTTAGTTCTGGGCTGTAATAAATTAGCATAATGTTAAATATTACTTTAGTGAAAGAGAAATATTTATTCTTTAGCCTGCATACACATTTGTGTTTCCACATTTCCAGTTGTGTGGTTGACTGTTTCAGAATTCAATTACTGTGATTCCTTTTTTCTGGTTACCTAGATACTATTTTGGACAAGCAAATGTTAAGTCTGCAAAATGAAATTAGACAGACTTTGCTCCACTGAGGATCTGTGAGATACATAAAAAGCCTCTGCTGGGCACCATCACTTTATTTTCACATGAATAGGATCTGTTCCAAAAAGTCTGTAAAAATGTCTGTTAGTCATTCTTGAACTCACCTGATAAAACAGTCTCAGATATGGTTCCCCCTCTTTGGGGTGGGTTTTTTTACCTTTCCTCATCACTCCAGTGTGGCTGTCAAAAATTTTGGTACAAGGCCTGCACAGTCAGAAAGATGGGCCAGTCTTGAAGTAACTCACAGACCTTTTGCATGTTTTCACTAATGAGGATTTTTTTTTAATATTTTTCTTTTTAATCAAGCCAGCTCCTTAAAATGTGGTAAGGAAAGTGATGCACCTGCATATCCTTGACAGTCTATCAAAGCATAATATTGATAAAAGTCTTCATTATAGATAGTACCATTATTCTCTCTTTAATGAGAATAGTGGATATGACCAATTATTTTTTAGAATCTAATTTCAAGTTAATTTATTCTCTCTTTTTCCAAATGCTAGAGTACGAATTCAAGCTCTAAATAGTCTCGGAGCGGGTCCTTTCAGCCACACCATAAAACTGAAAACAAAGCCTCTCCCCCCAGATCCACCTCGCCTGGAATGTGCTGCATACAGTTCTCAGACTCTCAAGCTGAAGTGGGGAGAGGGAACTGCAAAAGCATTAACTGACTCCATCCAGTACCACCTTCAAATGGAGGATAAGAACGGAAGGTTGGTTTTGGCATCACTTTAATCTGCCCAGTATTGCTGTGGTCTGATGCTTGGGAGACAGCAGCAAAGGGCAAAATTCCATATGCTTTGCTGAATTTACAACAGATGTAGGAGGTCGTCTCATCTGGCAAGGCAAGAAGGGCTCTAGTGTTCTGTGCTGAGAAGTACAAGATTAAAAATTTCATTGTTTTTACTTGCAGTTCACCATGAAGAGTTTCATGCAGTGTTTTGTACCAGCACACTTTTCTCTCTCACTTTTGGTTAAATATTTTGTCAAAGTAACAAGTCCAATCAGTGTTGTGAATTTTATATGCTTAATATTGGCAGGGATGAATGTTTTATTCTCTATTGCCTTATATGCAATTATTTTAGTGGAAAATAATACAAATTATTATTTTAAGGATTCCCTTGTCTCATGTTAAATCAGAATGTCAGCTGAGGTGATACAGCAAGAACCCTTGTTTAAATGGTAAAATGAGCAATACTGCTACAGAGTGTTCTGTGTCTCATGAACAGCTTTAGCTTGACAAAAAGATAAAAGAGATCTACTATGTGAAATTGCTGTGCTGTAAGGAGGAAAATAAATTAGACTCTTTAACTGGAAAGAAGTTCATTGCCACTACCAAAGACTAGGTCATGTGCCAGTACCATCTGTTTTAATTTTAAAAGAAAAAGGTGAAGTAGATGACAACCCCTGCAGGAAGAGAGAAATTTCTGCTATGTCCTGGGGACACCAAAACTGAAAATCAAACAAGAGCTGCCACGATCAGTTTGTGCAAGAATTGCAACATGAAGGAGAGTGGCCAGTGTACAAAACTCTCAGGAGGAGATTTGGTGTGCGCTACAAGAGTGACTCTGCCCTCGTGTGCAGGTCTGCATGAGCCCATCTCCAACAATGATGTACAAGAGCAAGTGGATCCATGGCACTATTTTTATGTGTAGTAAGGGAGAGTTGCAAAGGGGTAAAAGGCTAAAATCTATTTACCTAATTTTGAAAAGCTAAACATGTTGGAGGAGTATGTGGCCAAGGAAATAAAATGCAGCTCATTGAGAGACACAACTGTTGTCCTTTACCATTGTTTCAAATGCAAAATAGTTTCTTAAAATGCTTGGGACCACTTTTGGTAAGAGATAATCTGTAGTGTTCTTTGTGCAAGAGATTTTTATTTTAAAGACATGAGAAATAAAAACTTGGCCCTAGAAAATGAGCTTATTGTTTTATAGTAGCCAGAACACCCTTTAACTCTGAAATAAGTGTTTCTGGACTTTTCATTAGATTCTGGGAAATTCTGGGAACAGATTTCAAGACAATAATACTTAAGCTGCTTCAGAAGTCCTTTTCTGTGTTCAAAATAAGCTACTCTTTCCATTTTCAGGTTTGTATCTTTGTACAGAGGACCATGTCATACATACAAAGTTCAAAGACTCAGTGAGTCAACATCATACAAATTTTGTATTCAGGCATGTAATGAAGCTGGTGAAGGTCCACTTTCTCAAGAATACATTTTCACTACTCCCAAATCTGTTCCAGCTGCCTTGAAAGGTAAGGGTGCTTCTTTTTTCATTTGGGAGGTGGGAGAATAGCAGGTTGGTTTTGGTATTATTTTGTATTTGGGATATTGAGAATACTAAGCCCTTTTTAAGTGCAGGTAGGGACAGTGGGAAAATGCTTCTTTCATGTAATTGTCTAAAATACTCGCTCCAAAAATGAAAGACTTGGGGTTTATGCATTCTTTGACATAAGAAGTTTGTACTTAGAATCCCTGCTTAACCAGGAGAGTGGCAAGTTAAGATGAAAGTGCTTCCTAACATGTTTAGAATAATTTTAAGCTTTGCAGTTTGGGGTTTTTTTGGTGCACACTTACAGTCACCAAATTTTTGCTTTCTCTTGGATACCTAAACTAGCAAGAGAGGTCTGCATGAATTGTTAGTTGTTGCTCCAGGAAACACTGGAAGAAGAATAAATTTGAATCTGAATCTTTTGTTTCTCTGAGACGAAATAGGAGGTAGAATATAGAATTTTACAGGTCATTAGAATATGACATTATGTGATGGGGAAAGCAGAGCTAGCTGTCACTTTTATGCTTCTTTCCTTCAGCACCAAGGATAGAGAGAATAAACGATCACACTTGTGAAATCACATGGGAGGTTCTGCAGCCCATGAAGGGTGATCCAGTTATCTACTGTCTTCAGGTCATGGTGGGAAAAGACTCAGAATTCAAACAGGTATGATGTGTTTAAGTTATTGTAGTTTTCTTCAATTACTATTTGTGGCAGTTAGTTTAGTAAAATTAGTTGAGATTGGTTTAGATTTAATAAAGCTTATTTGTGTTCCAGTATGTTTTTAGTCACCATGTTAACTTTTTGTTACTAAATAATATAATGTAGTATCTCCTAAAACCATCCTCACATAGAAAGGAGATTCTGTACTAAATTGCAGCCTCTCTGGGTTACACTGATGTTCACTAAATACAGCTTAAGTCATCCACTAATGGAACAACTGACAAAAAGAAACCTTTTACCTAATGGTACAGAATTGAGACTGGGAGAAAAGGGGCAAAAGGTTCTCTTTGCACTAAGAGCAAAGAGTTCAAAATGCCAAGGTACAAATTATCCTGCATTCAGTGCTAATTTTGCTTCCCTATGAACTGCCTGATATTTGACATGAAATTAGGCTTGAGAACTGTTTCGTACTGTTAAGCCAAGGAACTTTCCTTCTGGAACAGAAACAGTTGGTTCTACTATATTATAATTTTGTAATAATTCAATATTAAATTAGTTTTGCCTGTGCCTTTGTAGATTATAGGCCTTAATATTTTCATAACTTTTAGTGTAGCACTGTGTTTATTATGCCCATTTGTTAAACTTTTCAGTAAAAGGTGAACCATAATCTGAGGTGTTTGTTATCTTGCCATGTGACTATTCTTTTTAGTAACTTCAACATTGTAAATGCAACATTAAGTATTTAAGGCATGGTCTGTGTTGCTTTTAGACAAGGAGTCAAATCACACTTTGATTATCAGTGTGTTTTGCCAAATGAGCTGGGCATAAAGAAAATATTTGCTCTTAGAGTATGGAAATAACAAAGTAGACTGTGGTGTGTGATTGCTTTTGCCTCTGCAGAACAGCCTAGCATAATAAATTAGAATAAAATGAAAAGACTAATATTCAAAAATTAAAATTGGAACAGTCAAGAAGTAAACACTATGAAAACAGCCTTTAAGACACCTAGACATGATGGTGGCAATAGTATTTGATATGGACAAAAATAAACTGCCTGGAAATCTGCTCTAAGCTGTGTCTTGCTATTTCACTGCCAAAACTTCACTCTCCTCTCCTCCTTCTTCCTGATCCATCATCCAAATTGCTCATGTCATTGCTCCCTCCATGCTACAGAAAAAATAAGTTAACAATGTGCTGAATGAGCTGTATACGTCAGTCAAAGATCTTAAAGGGGTTAGGAAGCAACCATATAAATACCCCAGGAAATACATTTGAGGGGGAAGCAACTTCTGGCAAAACACTGGGGACAAGCAGCTGAGGATGGTAACCTCTGCCAGCTGGCATAGCTGTAGATGGGGTAGGATGTGTGTCAGTGGACTGTTTGCTCACTTCCAAATGCATGAAACAAATTAGCAGAATTTTGAGGAAGCTGCACTTCTGATGACTTGTCCTGACTCAGAGAGAAAAGTCTCGAGGTTGCAGATTCCAGTAAAGCTCAGCTGTCTGGTTGTCAGAGAACTCTGAGTTTTTGAGAAGCCTCAGGCACAGGAAGAGCTCTTCAGACAGCAGAATGGAAAGGATTTCCTGCTTCTTTACATTTCTAGTTTGCATTTTCAGAATACTGTCTAACAATATGGTAACTGTAGGGAAAGCTCCTGATGATGTGATATTTCTGTATCATGCTACCAGTTAAATAAAGCAAATCCTGATATTTGGAGGTGGGAGGGTGAAGGGGTTTGAAGAGAGAAATCAAATTGCACTGTGCTACGCACCTAATACCTCAGTACCTATTGATGTACCTATAACTTCACCCTCGTGAGGTTTTGTTGGCTTTCACAGAACCTTTATGTAGCTGCAAATTTAATTAATTGGAGAAACCGAAATTTAGATTTCACTGAATTAGGCACTCCCTGCTGAAGCATTGTGAACTCATGTTAACCAGCCAACTGAGAGACCTTTGGAGAACACACTCATAAGTCATCTCTGCCTTGGGAATGTGATGAAATTAAGGATCACAAAGAGGACTCTTTGTGGCTTTCCTGACACAGTGTTTATTGGGATAAAACACAATATTTTAAATACAGATAGCTACAATGAAAGTACATTGGATTGGAATAGATTTAATGAATTAGCGTGATACAGAGTTAACTGCCTAAAATCCCATGATACAATATTGTATATTGCATCCCACTGTAAGTGGTCACTAAGACACCTGATTGCTGGGGCTTGTGACAGAGTCTATTTCGTGTGTACTCATCATTCCACACAAGCAAGCATAGTTCTTGTGTTTCACCAAAAGGACTGGAGCCTTTATCTGGTATTTAAATTGCATGTTTGAGCTTTCTGTCCATTTTTCTTTGCATGGGTGAAAACACCAGTGAGTTGTCATCCTTTTTACAGTTACCTTCACCATAAACAAAGCCATACTGAGATAGATGTGTGTATATACTACTTTTTTACTTGATGTATCCCTTTTTCCCCCCCTTATTGCCAGATTTACAAGGGCCCGGAGTGGTCGTTCCGCTACACAGGGCTCCAGCTGAACTGTGAATACCGATTCCGCGCATGTGCCATCCGCCAGTGCCAAGAGGCCACGGGTCACCAGGACCTGGTGGGCCCCTACAGCGCCCCAGTGCTGTTCATCTCTCAGAGGACTGAACCACCGGCCAGCACCTACAAGGACACTGTGCAAACCACAAGGACACAATGGTCACAGAGTGACCAAGTGTGTGCTGCTGTCATCCTTGCACTTTTTGCTATCTTTTCCATTCTGATTGCTGTTATCATTCAGTACTTCGTCATAAAGTGAAGAAAAGAGATCTATTTTATAATGCTGCCCATTACATTTTACTTTCCCATAATCTAAAAGTAATTCTGTTCTCTTGCTTTTACAAAACCAGGCATTTAGCACCGGCATTGGGACTGATGCAAACTTTCTCAGCCACTTTAAAATGCTTACTCGTAGATATAGGCTGACACATGTTATTAAAATGCAAGCCACAGAAATATAATCTTTTCTTTACATGCCTTCTTGCAGTACAAACTCGATATGGGGCAGGCACGCAGTGTTTAACGAAAAGGGTTTGACCAGTAAACACAAGTGTAAAGATGATTTCCTGGCCCACACTTCTAAGGGTTGCTAACATAACAGGGAAGAATGTGTAGATCGCATTTAAAACTTACACTAACAAACTTGTGCTGTACACAATATTAATCTGATGCTGTGAAAGCAATTTAGCGCTGTATCTCTACCTCCTCATTTGTCTTAATTATTTGGGAAGCAGGATTTATGCTGAAAAACAGAAGGGGCTTTTCTCAGGCAGCAAATAATAAACTGGATGGAAGAGTATGCATGAAGGAAGCTTCTTATCTGATAAATGTGGAGTTCTTCACTGCAAGTAGATGTTTTTGAAAGACTACAAGGAGTTGGCACAAGTGGTTTATCTTACCCCCAGGATTTGATGTTTACTTACAAAAATGCCTCTTTTACTTCTTCTGAATATAAAAGGGAGAGTGTGAGAGAACTTCTTAGATTTATTATTTAAACTCAAAAACACATTTCCAAAGTTGACCTTTGATTGGATGCAGTTTATGCAGATGTCTGTGCCCTCTGATTTTGGCTAGTCAATAGAATTTTGAGATAAAATTCATTATTGAATTTTTGCTGTTTCCCCAACATTCACTTGCCATATCCACCGGAAATAAGCACTGCCCTTTTTTTGTTTGTTTGTTTTGTTTCTTTCTCTTTTTTTCCTTCTTTTCTTTCTTTCCTTCTTTCTTTCTTTGGGGCACCAAATCAGAAGACGAAGTGTAGTAATTTGCACCAGAAAACTTAAAGCTGCTTTTTTCTTGAGATCCTAATGTTTAATGTAATGTCTCTTTGGATACTGTACCAAATTGTTGATTGCATGTAGTTAATGTTGCATTAGAGCACTTTGCAATTGCATAACTCATCAATGTTTTGTGAGCTTGCATTTGTGAGTTCTTGAATGACCAGACTGAATTTTAACAAGTATCCCATTGAACATCTTGCTAGATGTCAATGATTGCCAGTGACACAAAGCTTGTAGTGAAACTATCTTTAAAAAACAAATCCTTGTCTCATCACACTTATGTTATTTGTTATACACTTTGTAATTAGCTACTTTTAATTTATTTGAGTTACAAGATAGTGGATCATTAATGACTTCTAGTTGTGTTCAGTTTAGCATTTTTAATAGTATTAAACACTTCTGTCAGTCTTAATAATAATAAAAAAAGGAACCTCTGTCTTGTGCTTTGAAGATCTCTGAAGAATTTCTCTTATATTAGAACGGGCATGTATTGTAATTGTTTATACGTCCAATGATCTGTGCTGTAGAATAATGTTGCTGAGTTTCGTTTTTTTTAAAGAAAAAAAAAAGAAGAAATGGCGAAGAACTTGGCCTCCATGTGGCGAGAACGATCTGTCTTTAAAATGTACTGTATGTTTACATTTTATTTCGAATTTGTCGTTTGTACGTATAGGTTGATACCTTCCCGCAGGATACCGCGATAACTGGTGTTTTCTAGAACCTTCTTAAAAGTGCCATGTTTGGCAGTGCAAATGAGGTTGCGTGTCACAGCCCAGAGATTTCTTACGGTTGAATGTCTAAAACGGTAAGATTTGTTACTGCAGGTAACCTGCAGTGACTTACGTTTTTCATAGTAAAATTCAAATGAGCTCCTATTTTTGATAGTCATTTAATAGTGTATTTGCCATTTGAGCCTCAGTGCATATTACTGCATTGAAGACAGTTTTTAATGTAATCTTAATTTTACCTCATATACTGTACATTCCAAAAATAAATAAAAGAAAAAGATAAACTCTAAAGTTTTTAAAACGCTATAGATACACTACCAAACATATCACTTTACGGTTGTACAACGTCGGGCTCCATGAAGACGAACCTGTATAGTCTGATAGAAAATACATAAAACGATGTAGCAAAGTACCTTTAAGAGTCTGTGGACAATAAAAGTACCTTCTTTTTCGCTGCTGGTGGTCAGTCCTGTGCGCGCATCGCCGCCGCCCCTCTCCCCTCCCTCCTCCCCTGCCTCCCTCCGTGCGGGCCGGGCCGCGGGGCGGGGCGGGGGCGCGGTAC
>VZTJ01003199.1:54172-70182 GCA_013397795.1 Orthonyx spaldingii
ATGCGGCGCGGCGGCGGGAACGGCAGCGAGGGCGAGCCGGAGTGGCCGTGGCCGCCCTGCGACGAGCGGCTGTGCCTGGCGCTGCCCCTGTGGGTGCTCGTTCCCATCACGGCCGTCTGCCTGGGGCTCTTCGTGCTCGGCGTGGCGGGCAATGTGCTCACGGTGCTGGTCATCCGCAGCTACCGCGATATGAAGACCACCACCAACCTGTACCTGGGCAGCATGGCCGTCTCGGACCTGCTCATCCTCATGGGGTTGCCCTTCGACCTCTACCGCCTCTGGCGCTCCCGGCCCTGGATCTTCGGGCAGCTGCTGTGCCGCCTCTCGCACTACCTCAGCGAGGGATGCACCTACTGCACCATCCTCCACATCACCGCCCTCACCGTGGAGCGCTACCTCGCCATCTGCTTCCCCCTCAAGGCCAAGGTGGTCGTCACCAAGCGCCGGGTGAAGGCCACCATCGGCGTCCTCTGGGCCTTTGCCTTCCTCTCCGCCAGCCCCTTCTTCTTCTTGGTCGGCGTGGAGCAGCCCGACAACCACACTGCCTTCAGCCGCGAGTGCAAGCCCACCCCGCAGGCCCTGCAGTCCGGCCTGCTGGCCACCATGTTCTGGGTCACCACCTGCTACTTCGTCCTGCCCGTCACCTGCCTCAGCGTCCTCTACGGCTTCATTGGCCGCGAGCTGTGGCGGAGCAACACCCGCCTGCGGGGCCCCAGCTCGCTCCTCCGGGAGAAGGGGCACCGCCAGACCATCAGGATCTTGGGTGAGTCCCACTACCATCCCCCTCGGGCTGTGGCTGGGGCAAGGACCGGGGCTGGGAGGCCATGGCAGGGATGAAGCACCCGAAGCTCCCGCAGAGGATAGGGAATAGCTCAGGGGCACATCCCAGCCCCTCTGCCGAGCCGATCAGACTCCCGGGAACTGCCACGGCAGGGATTTCACTCCCTCACAACTGAGGCTTCACCCGTGTGGCATTGCACATCGACTGCCTTCCGTAGCAATACCCTTCTGAAATTTACCAGGCCAGAACCAAGTACAAGGTAGCCTGCAACTTCAGAAAAACAGCAGTCTCTTCCAGTGGTCAGCAATACCTCTGCTTAGAAAAGTTCTGCTTCTGAAAAGTAAGTTCTTAGCGGTCATTTGTAGCTCTCCTAGGAGTAGATCCACTGGTTGCCCAAGGAGGCTGTAAAACAGTAACTTAACTACCACGAGCTGTTTGGAGACAAATCCTGTAACACCAAAGCACTTCCTACAGATGTAGGGTGCTGATAATCTTTAGTTCATTTTCTTAGTCATACATTCACTAACACAGCATCAGACTGTGGAAAGTTAGAGATCTTAGTCTGCTCTGGGGCTTTAATGTTTGTAAATAGTGACCAATCTGAAGGGAAAGAAAAAAGAAATCCAACTATTGACTAAGGAACATAAAACAAAATGCCCCAATTATTATTTTCCCCTACCTTTAGTGTAGTTTTTACATGTCACATGGGAGACTTCTTTTACTGAGAGTGTAATCAGCTGGATGGAAATAGCGTGGTACAAAGGAAAGAAACTAATAAGCCTGAGAGAATTTTGCCAACTTACTTGAGGAAGGTACTTACACTGAAGTAGGCACAAGATTTTCCAACAGAAACACTTATGTCCATGATCTCAGAACCCACTGAATGAGACCGGTGCTCCCTTATCTCAAAGATCCAGCAGCACTATGCGTGTGGTGTATTTCAGACGTAAACTCTCTTTGAATGCATCCCTTTTTTATGAGCTCTGAGAAACACGGAGGATGCTCCACAAATGATTGTTTGTTTTACTTACATGCATTTATAAGCAGAAATAATTAAAAGTATGGATACAGTAATACACTTATTTAATTGTTCCTCATCTGCTCGTGCTGTGTTGCCATTGCCAGAGTGTTTGTATTTGTTTACATTGTGCTAAAATGCAACACAGGACCAGGCAAACAGCTGAAGTGACTCAGGCTAGAGATCCATCTAGGCAAATATCTGTCTCCAGCAGCAATTGTCTGGGGATGCAAGAAAAAGCTTTAGTGGAAAAAAATCAGTAGCCCAACTACACTGTAAAGTCTTTATGTTAGATACCATCCTGTCACGATAGAGCCAATTCTGTGGGAGCTTGGGTGACTGAGGTGCAGCCCGAGTCTTTTTCCGTGATGTAGCTATGTTAAACAACAACTCTGCAGCAAATGGAGCTGCTGTGCAGCTTCCACAAAAACTCCTTATTCTGACTTTTGTTTTCCTGTCTCATATGTGGCATTATAGACATTGCCAAGGGGGATTTCTGTAGTGCCTGATGTTATTATATAGATGTTACGCCACTGTTGTTGTTCACATTTTCTCAGCAAACCTCATCTCACAGTTTAGCTAAAGATTTTACTAGTTACCTTTTACTTCAAAGATTAGCAGTCAGACTTGATGCTATTCCCATTTTCATGGTTTTCCAACAATTTAATGCCATAATTTCTATAGATCATTTGTATCAGTTAGAAGTACCTGCAAAATCAGCCACGTGAAATTTAGTTTACTGGATGGTTGAAAAGTTAACTCACTCCTTAACTGCCGCATGTGTTATTTTGTCTTATAGCTGTGGTGGTTCTGGCCTTTGTAATTTGCTGGTTGCCTTTCCACATTGGCAGGATCATATTTATAAACACCCGGGACATGAGGACGATGCTGTTCTCCCAGTACTTTAACATATTCGCTCTGCAGCTTTTCTACCTGAGCGCATCCATCAACCCTGTCCTCTACAACCTCGTTTCCAAGAAGTACAGGGCAGCAGCCTGCAAGCTGCTGCTGCCACGCCGAGCTGCTGAAAGGGTTGTCACGGTCACAAAAGACGCTGGGGGCTACACAGAGACCAGCACAAGGAACGAGTACACCACCAGCTTCTGAGACCGCACCCCTGCACGTCTTCTGGCATTCTTGCCTAAGGAAGGGAACTTTCTTTTCCCAGGAGAGTCCCAGAAGGATACACCTTTGTTAGGGCATGTGGTATTTCATAACTGTCTGTATTTTGGGATGCCTGTATTTTTGTTAACAGAGCAAGCAGGCACCATCAAGTAGGGAGAATGATGTGCAACTTGTGGAAGATGATAACTCAATATGAAAAGCTGGAGTAAATTGCAGTAAAACTATGGGTTTACTTTATTACATATTGCTCATTATGTGTGTTCTGTGCAATTTCTGGTATTTTCTTAAAATCATAACACCAACATCTGCAAAGGAGCACTTCTTAGGTGCAGTAATAGGTAAAACTCCCAGACAGCCTTCGCTGTTTTAAAATGGTTTTCTTATAAATGAGATTATACAAAACACAGTCTCGCAAGGAGAGGGACGCAAAAAAAATCACCCACCAACCTGAAGAGCCTTGGGAAAAGAGGCATATGCTTTTAGTACCTGCTCTTGTAATCATGAAGGGGACTTTCCTGGGCAGTTTCACTAATTTCCCATAGGAAAGCATCTTCTGCACACAAAAGGGCTTAACCCTTTTGGCCTCACCCACACGATCAGATAAGGTCTCTTATTTATTTGTTAGCAACCAGTCCTCTGTATTTGTAAAACTTCAGATGACCCAGATCACTTCCTTGGGACAGATGTGCAGTGTTTGGTAAATGGTGGCAGAGTGTCTCCACTGCCTCACATTGTGTACTGCGTGTGCAAATAGTACACCAAGTTAACCCACTTACTACGAACAAGACCCATCACTGGATGTGCTGGACTATGCCCAGGACTTCATGCTGCATAACACTGCACTGCAAGTCAAAAACCAACTCACTAATTCTGCTCCAAAATATTTTAAATGCAAACTTCAACTGTACAATTTAGGAAGGAGGCTAGTTGTGAGGAAAAGCTAGAAGCAGCTGCAGCACTGGTTTCTCTGAAGGATTATCGCATCTGTGCATTTTACTTATTACTTTATTGGCTCTAGTGGTGTAAATCTGGACCAAATTGATGATGTAGGACTGGGTTTATAGGAGTATCACTGGTGGTAGGTCCACACTTGCCCTTGGTTCTCTGTTAACTCCTCCTTTCAGGCAGTTGTAGAGAGTGATACTATCCCCTCTGGCCTCCTTTTCTACAGGTTAAACACCCCCATCTCCCTCAGCCACTCCTGAATTATGCTCCAGAGCCTTCACCAGTTCCACTGCCTTTGGACCTGCTCCAGGACCTCAATGTCCTTCCTGTAATGAGGGGCCCAGAAGTGACCACAAGATTTGAGGTGTGGCCTCACCAGTGCCAAGTACAGGGGGAAAATCCCTGCCCTGGTCCTGCTGGCCACACTATTGCTGATACAGGCCAGGGTGCCATTGCCCTTCTTGGCCACTTGGACACACTCTGGCTCATGTTCAGCTGCTGTCGAACAGCACCCCCTGGTCCTTTTCTGCTGGGCCACTTTGCAGCCACTCTTCCCTAAGCCTGTAGAGCTGCCTGGGGTTGTTGTGCCCCAAGTGCAGGACCCAGCATTTGGCCTTATTAAGCCTCATACAACTGTCCTCAGGACAGCAGAGTTGAACCCAAGTCTTCTCCGGGTTTAAAAAATATGACCAGTTCTCCATTAAATAGTCTATAAGTCTGAGTCATTGAATAAAGTCTAAAAAAATCTAAAGACAGAAAAAAAGTCTTCTCTCTCACTGCATGAACATTTGGTTTTCTTTTTCTATTGGCTTCATACTCTGGTGGAGAACAGTTGTCTGCAAGGCTTGGGTTAGGTTGCTTTTCCTGGGAGGTGTCATTAAAATATTCAGTTATCATAAAAGAACAGCTGTTATTTTGTGGGGGTTTGGACAAGTTATTAGGAACAGTAATCTTTGTAAATGTATGTAGACGGAGGGGGAAAAAAGCTTTATCACATTGATATGTGGCCGTGGAGCTGCTTCTGTGTGCCTGCGGTCTCCTGATAATGGTTTTTCCTTTATCAATTGCTACTAAATTGCACTGGGAGTGAAACGCCCATCAGAAACTTCCTGAAAAGTGATTGCATAGGTACCAAAAGCACAAGGTGAGCAGAAGAAGGGAGGGAAATGCCCTAGGGGGATGCTGCCCTGAACCCCCTTTCCTGGGGTGCACCCCCTGCCACAGACAGCCCTGGCACTGCTGTGCTCTCTGTGTGCTTTGGGTGACCAGGTCAGGTCCCTCTGAGCTGGGACTGCAGCTCGCTGCTCCCGAGCTGCTCATGGAGTGACTGTGTTTCTGCAGGGAGCTCCAGGCCTGGACTGCTCCTGTCCAGCCTCAGATGCTGCAGCAGCAGCCTTCTGCTCCCAGTGGCAGACTCCATGGAAATGGTCTGGTTTTCTGGGAAAGTCATTTGTATCCCTGTTATAAGGTATCCCCTTTGCACGCTTAGTAGATTAACACAGGCAGCAAATCACACCTGTGAGCTTGCAGTGCCTTTCTGTTAATCCTCTCTCCCCACCAGAACAAATGTTTAGGAAATAGATGAAGTTTGGGGTGTTTACTCAGAACTAACCAGGCCTGGCACTGCTGTCGCTGCCATTCAGTACTGGACTGTGTAAGCAGGGATGTTGTAAATAAAATAGCACTTCCCAGGAACTCTGTGTCCATGTGCAGCCAGGCTATCTCTTAAGTATTTCAGAAATAGTTTCCATACCACAAAGGCTATAAAATACAAGAGAAAATGGACTAGAAAGAGAGAGAAAATGGGATGGGATGTAAAAGAAAAGCACAGAGACTGGATGATAAAAAGGAAATCATGGGGAGATAGTCTATTTTTTTGTTGAAAATCACAAATAAGAAAATCAGTGATCTGACACAGCCCTGAGACTTGCTAGAGTTGTGGTTGTACTGAGGAAGAGCTGAACCCAAAGCTAGACTCCTGAAGCTTGAAAGGAGCGTAAACTGTTCATACTTAAACACATGAACAGGTTTTTCTTAACAGAGAGGTAAGAAATTCTTCCCATTGACCAGAGTCAAAAGGCACAGTTTGGCCCCCAGCAGTGGCATGGCATCGAGGAATGCCTGCCAGGAGAGAAGGAAGAAAAAGAAAATGAGAGAGTGAGATAGGGAGGGAGAGAAAGAAGAAAAAGAGAAGAAAAAAGAAAAGAGAAGAAAAGAGGGCGAAAGGGAGGGAGAGGAGGAGAAAAAGGAAGAAAAAGGAAGAAAAGGAAGAAGAAGGAAGAAGAAGGAAGAAGAGGCGACACCTGCAAAATCTTACTGTTTTGGTGCAGACACAAGAAGCTTGTGAAAGCTTTACAGTCTAAACAGTTGTGACAGAGAAAAAAGAGGGATGGTCTCTGATAAACGGATTATTAGTGTGAGATCTACCCGTGGCTGCCTGTGTGTTCAACCTCCTGCAAGCCCACGCTGAGGCTGCTGCAACTGCTTAATAAAGGCATCAATACCAGCTGTTAAGTCAGTAACTCGTCACACCTATTAGGTCGCCCCTCTGAGTAGGCATAAACAAAGGTGCTAAAGTTACTTGGAAAACACATTTGTATATCCCGTTGACTTCAGCCAAGTGTTCCTGCTGGTAGACCCAGGTTAATTCTAACAACAGTCAGATGGAAAGCAGCAGCCTCTGCAGTGGGCGTTGTGGGTGTAAGCATCAGAAAGTCGCTCCCTATTGCTCTTCTTATTTCCTATCTAATTTCCATATTCATTAAGCAGCTATACATGGTGTATAGATGCACTCCTACCACAATAAATTTGGGGTATGATACACCTTCCCTCCAACATAACTTCATTTGCACTTTTCAGCAGGGCAACACTGTGTCACCATTTGACTTAACATGATTCCAAATCAAATACATGTTAGACTATCTAAATTAGACAATAGCTATTCTATATCTACTTTAAAAAAATGAAATTTCTGTTCAAAAATAAACATGGGGAACTCGTTATTTCTTACTGTAAAAACCAATATTTCTCTCCTTTATTTAATCAGATATAGCCTGATCTGCATGTGTTGATCCTCATAAGGGATTTACAGCACTTCTCATGCTCAGTAAGTTGAGACTTCATGGTTTATAACTTATTTTCCATTCAGCAAAATACTTACATAGGTATGATCTACTCAGTTTAAACTAAAACTTTTTTGTGGATTGGAATGAAATAGTTCTGATTCTTCTGGTGAAGCATCTGCATTTGGTTTTTTACCAATTGTTATACCAAAAAATTTTACAAAAGAAGACAAGCCAGTCCTATTTTCCTTTTTCCTGTCTCTTTGGAAGCCATGTGAAACTAGCAAATAAGATTTCTTCCAAGGGCATCTCCTGCAAGGAACTGAAACCTTTGAACATCAGCTTCCAAATGCTGCCATTCCAAAAGCTAATTGCCCGAAACTAGAGAGCAGCACCAGCTTTTTCCCTTCCATGGCAAACGCACAATGCTGTAAAGAGCCCAAGACAGCAACATAGACCCACTCAGGGGTGCCCAGAGCAGCCCTGTCGCACCGATAGGGCAACTCCTTCCCTGCTTGGTCTTCTCTGGGGCATTTCAGTATTGGGGCAGGGCAAGGGGACTGTCACCTCCTTGCCCAGCCTCTGTGAGTCACCTGCCCTCTTTGTATGTCAGGCTCTCAACTGGCGCTGGCTTTGACCTGTAAATCAAAAGTGCTTTTGCTGTCTGTTTTTGTATGGTATGTACCCATCAGAATAGTAATAATTTTAAAAGACAACAGCCAGAGGGGCACCAGAGCCTGGGCACCATCGCTGTTTTAGAGAGGTTTGGTGCACTAACGGTGAACAAAGACCTCTCAAGTTCAAAGCTGCTCTTTTACTTGCTGAAGTGATGCTGTCTCCAAGGGCCATGTGCAGCTGCTCTGGGAAACAGAGATGTGCAGGAACACGTTTCCTCCCCACAGTCATCCCTTAAAGTTCCATTTGTCACTGTGCTGCATCACTCCCACAGGGAACACAAAGCCTAAGGCCATCTCAGCAGTCAAACAAAGGGATTATACAAAGTAAGAGGAAAAAGAAATCGGTATAAAATGGCCCAAACTGCTCTGAATTAGCTAAACCAACTAACATGGTCTTGGCCTGGGATCAATTGAGTCTGATGGGAACAAGCCCCAGCATCCCTGGGGCATCACTTCCTATTTGATTTAAGAGCAGGCTTAACATCACCAAAATAAGCCAATTCTATGATAAAATTAGTATCCAGAAGTATATTTCACTGCTTTAGGGAACTATTTGCAAACTGGTTTACTGTTGCTATATGTTCCTGGTCACCTGTGATGCTGCACTTGAGCTTTGGTGGGGATTTCCTGGAACCCAGAAGAAAACTGGGGGAAAGCACTGCAGCTGGTTTGCATTTGAGGAGTTGGGGGGCAGACACAAAATTAAACCATTTGTGCACTTTGTACCAGTAGATGTTAAAAGATTTTCTCATCAGGCAAAGCACAGCATTTTCGACAGGCTCAAGTCCAGTTGTTGCACTGTTGTTTATTGCTGAGGCGGGCTCAGTGCTTCTCATGACAAGGCAGACAAGGGCTTGCAACATCTGGGAGAATATCAAGGGACCAAGGATCTCTGGTTCCTGCCCAGATGTCACTGATGGGACCTGAAACTGAGCCTCAAAACACTGGGAAGCAAAAGCAATGTTGCCTTCTGCTCAGTGTCTCTGCTGTGTGAACCCCCTGGTGACCCAAAATGTTAAGGCTGATGTCATCCAATGCTTCCACGGGTCACACAAATCTCCAAGCATGCCACTGAAGCCTAAGGTTTCCAGAGTGTTTAAAAAAGCCAATTTTGGACCAGGAAATGGCTGTCCAGTTTGGGAAGTACCTAATAGAGATGAGGTTGGAACCTCCTCCTGCAGCAGCTCCAAGCAGCAATACTGCTTTGTTTTTCCTGGGCGTCCCAAGAGTCCATGCCCTCAGTCCCCCACAGCCAGGATCAGAGCTCACCTACACATCATCTCAGTCTCCTTCCCAGTGGCTGGGGGCTTCCAGGCCCCCTGGAACAGCAGAACTCCTAGGGTATATACCCAGGATGGGGGTGGCATATGCCCTGGGAGAGGACAGAGAGCAGTGGGCCTGACAATTCTGTCCTGCCTCTCATTTGCCTCATCTTCCCCTCAGATCACCCCATCTGCGTGCCACCCCTTTTCCAAGATGAGTCCCTGCTCCTTCTATCTCCACTTTTGAACTTCATCTTCCTTCCCTCACTGCAGAGCATGGATAATGCCGTCTGCTTTCCCTCTTTTTCCCTTTCCTTCTCTCAGCCAGAACTTGCCAGATGGATTAATTTATTTCTCTTTCAGAAGTTGTCTGTGACAAATATCTCTGCCACAGGGCTCATCCAGGCTGCCAGGGATTGGTGGGGAGCCAGATGCTTCGACCACAGCCTGTTCCCGTCAGCCATGAGCCTGTTTGAGCTCACGTTAAAGTTGTTTAAAGTTTTAACAGCACCTCTATGTGAGCTGATTTTTAGAAAAGATTAACCCTTAAGAAGGCCTGGGTCAATTTTTTCCCAAGATATGAAGGCCATGTAAAGCCCTTGCACAGGTTCCGTTGCTCCCCACAGCCCTTCATGGACACTGTCCTAGGGCCTACAGGCAGAAAGGCAGGGCAGGAGGGGAAATTCAGAGTGTTTTCCCTTGACCCCAACATGTCCCCTACATGCAAACAGGGATGTATCCACAAGGCCAACCTTCAGTGTGGGTTGGTCCGGTGTCCTAAACCTGAGACTCCACCACATAGTGCTGTCCTCAGCAAAGAGCCCAAATTCAGCACAGTGAACCAGCCTGAGATGCATCATCTGGAAATCACTCAAACCAGTATGAAGTGACAGGAGTGCAAGCCAGGTGGGAGGGTGTATTTACCTGGAATGCAAGAACCACCACCAGTGTATTGATGCAACATAAGGCAATCAAACCCCTGTGGAGGTTGGTGCAGTTGCTGTACCAGAGGTGACAGCTACCCTGGCCAGAGTAAGAGAGAAAAGGCAGCAAAAGGATAAATGTAGTTTTTTCTCCCAGAACTTACTTAACATCATTCCATGTGACAAGAAGCAGCATTTCACCTCAGCAAAAACAAGTCAGCTCTCTGTCAGTGCTCTCAGAAACTCAGCTGTGATGTCAGCTCACAGAGCCCATGACAGTTCCACAGGACTGTTATTGTACCAGGATTATTGAAGCACAAGAGGACTCTGCAAGGGGGTTCAATCCCTACATGGGCCATTCATTTAAGGGTTAGACTTGATGATCCTTGTGGGTCCATTTCAACTCAGAATACTCTGTCTAATTCTGTGTAATGTTTCTGCACTCTGAAGCTCTGCAGAGGTTGCAAAACAATGTCAGGCAACCTTGAAAGCAACAAAAATGACCTGGCTTCTGCTATAAATCAAGGATACCAGCACTGCCCAGCTTGCAGCTAAACTGATTATAAAGGGAAGCATATGCCCAACAAATGTGTGGCTCCTGTGCAACAAATTTTCCCTATTTTAACGAGGAAATCAGTTCCCTAATTTGAATATAGATCTGCTTTTTGTCTGTGCTGTGCAAATATGCCCCAAAGACAAGTTGTGTTTTGAACCTGCAGAAGCATAAGCTGTCCACAGCCACAGAAGAAGAGGAATGTGGAGAGGGTGTGGAGAGTTCCCCCCTCTCCTGCAGCAGCTGAGCACAGCATAGGGAACATTTTCTTATTCCAGGGTTTCAAATCTGCCAAGTCAGGCAGCATTCCCAGCCCTGGACTTTATTTGAGGCTTGTAGGCATCACCTCTTTACAGACTTCAACAGATTTCAGCAGGGTCTGCTGGCTGACCTGGACGAGCCATATGTGTCAGGGAATCATCTCATCCACTTGCCCACAGCATTCTCTCCTCCAGAACAAGCTTTTGTGCTAAGGTAGCTGAGACAAGGGAAGCTGCTCCCACACAGAATGGCAGGCCAATTTTCCTGCCTCTGGGAAGTTACCACAAAGATGCAGAAGGGACAGACTCAAAACACAGAAATGCTTGCTCCTTTCCATGCTGCCTGTTGTGAAGGGAGATCTCTCCTGCAGAGCCTGGGGATGGGAAAGAAGCAGGGAAGGACGGACGTGGCTCAAAATAGCCCTGGCTGAGACAAGCCTGGGAAAGGCAAAGGGAAACATGGAAGAGCAGCAGGAGTTGGCCCCATGGAGCAGAACTCCCCTACCACACAGATGGGATCCACTCAGATCCAATTCTTCCTCATATACTCTTCCCTCCTTACGTATTTTCCCTTCACTAACACCCTTCACTAACTCTGATTTGGTCTTCAGAGTCCATTTTATAGCTGTTGGTGAGAAACAACTGCTCATCAGGAACTTGTAATAGCCAGAGTCTCACTTTCATTTGGTTTCCTTCTTCTCAAACACCTCTTGCTTTGTGAAATGCAGTGTGTGTGAGGAGTAACACATCTCTATGTGGAAATGTCAAATGTATTACATTTTAGCCTGGCCTCTAGGAATACTGCATTGATTTCTAAATACAGAAACAAAATTGATTTCTTGCCTCCTTATCACCAAAACGTGGGACAAGGCTGTCAAAGGAAATACATATCAGTAAGAAAAAATTGACAGGTAATTTCTGTTACATAAAAGGAGAAAAATCCAAGTTAGACCACTTGACAGCACACATCACTGCATTACAACTGATGTCAAAAAAGATGACCTTAGAAGAAACTGCTTCTGTGGGCTTGCAGACTGGAAGAGCAGACAGGGTGCTGGTTTTGCGCTGGGCAGCCTTTGGGATATTTACACAACAGAACCACGAGCTTTATCACACAAATGACAGGGAGCAAAATCCCACAGCTGTGCTCAGGGAAGCTGGACTGTGAATGAGTTTGGGTCACAGACTCACGGGGCAGGGTGGTGTGCAGTGACCAGGACCCTACGCTCACGTTGGAGCTAGTGGAGCAAACTCAAGGTGGTTGCCAAGCAACAAAGGACCCTGATAGTGCTTGGTGCCATCTGGGAGGAACCCTGGTGCAACCAAAGGATGCTCACTCACCACCTCGCAAAACACTTCTGCTGTGCCTCAGTGCTGTTGTTTACCAGAAGGAGAGTGTTTGACTCCAAGTATCTGTAGGCAACTGCAGAAGCAATCACTTCCAGGCTGTCAGCACAAACCTGGCCCTGCTAGGAGGAAAGAAGAAAGAGGCATCATTGGCTGCTTTCAATGACCAGTGAAGAAAAAGCTGCTCAGAAACAAATTATCAGTGGTGTCATGCACCACCAACATGGCAGGGCACTGAGCTCTCCCCTCACAAAGCAGGGCCTGGGGCCCACAATGTCTACAACAGGAGAGAGGTGAAGGGTTTGCAAAACCATTTTTTCTGCCTCCATGATGTGGAGTTGACAGATGCTGCCTTCACTGTTGTCAAACTGACTTTTACATGATTCCTAATCTTGCTGTTTTTCAAAGCAGTGAAAAAAGCAGCGAGTGATAAAGACAGAGGCTCTTGAAGGGGCTCCTGCTCAGGGCAGGTTTCCCTGCTCAGCATTGCAGCCGTCACAAATCACACTCCTGCCACCACACACTCTATTTCCCTTTCCGCTGCATGTACTTCAGCACGCTGCTTCATAAAGCAAGCACATCTGTTCCAAGTTCATTTCTACAAGAGGTGTTAAGAGATAAAAAGAGCACCTTGTTGTATTTGCATAGTACTAACAGATACCAGATATTTCCTACATTAACTGATGGGCCTAGCTGTTACAGATGCTTAACAGCTCACAGATAAAACTTTCTAAGAAGAGAGGGTTTATTTTTAAATCCAGAAGGCAAAACAAAGGTCAAAAACTCCTAGAGATTAATAAAGATCCAAAACCCCAAGAATTAGCACTGTAAGTTTTTCTTGCTAGTCTTTAAACAGATTAACGGCTTCACTGTTTATCATTATAGTCCAGCTAAAATTTTGAGGTAGGTGTAAAGCCATCTACCTTAAGAGAGTAGATGGCAGTGCAGCAAACCTGGATCCAAGATCTAAAACCTGCAGTGCACAGACCCAGAAAAATACTGCAACGTAGGTAACTACAATGCAGGAATAACTTTTCTCAGCAAATCAACCCCAAAAGAGATGGTGATGGGGAATGAGATTCTCAGTCCACCGATACCATGAAGATGAGGGTATAAAAATATACTAACAGTGGTGTAAGAAGCGCCAGAAAAGAGCAGCAAAACATCTCAGTAAATTCTGAGTGAGCGCTGTTGTTATACCAAATGGCTATTAAATTATTGCAAAAGATAAAATCCTGGAAGTCGTCAGCCCAGATGATCACACAACTTTGTAGCACTGAAAGTATCACAAGGTACCTGCACAAATGGAAACATACCAGAGGTCTGAGAACACAAGGGGCATGGTAACTCCCAAAGGACATTGTGGCAGAATGAGTTTTAGCTTTCTCCCATCCGTCAGATCAAAACATATCAGCAGTGAGAGCCTTCTGGGACTCTTCAAATAGGACATCCAAGCAAATAGGTCTGCCAAGTAAAGGAAAAAGGGGTGAGGGGAAAGGTGTGTAAGCAGTCAGGTACTTGACTGAATTGGGTTTGTAAGACACAGATGCAGGAACAAACTGCAGCTGTTGAGAGAAGCAGTAGGTTTTTTCAGCAGGTCTCATTTAAGGAGAAAAGGCCCATCCAGAAATTCTTGCCAACCTGTAAAGTATTCAAAATTGAAGCTCAGGGAGCAACATGCTGGTTAACTGGAAAGGCTGAATTGGCTGAATTGTATATAAAAGGACAGTGAGACTAAGACCCACTTTTCCTCATTACTACCATCCTCTTCTCCACTGTTATCTTGCGAAAAGAAGCCCACTTAGTCCCTGGGCAGGGATGATTTCTGCAGTAGGATTGGTGCCATTTTCCTTTCAATAAATGTTAGGGAATTACATGATTTTTTGTGGTTCTGGAGTGAATGAGTACCCTCCTCATGCTCCACAGAGATGCTGTTGTCAGCTGCCCTCTAGCTCCTACCTGCAGCTTTTGGTGGAAGGCAAACAGAAGCAGCAAATCCTTCAAATTTCAAATTCAAGATCATAATTAGATGAAAAGCCATTGTGGGAGGGGACATTATCTATCTATCTATCTATCTATCTGTCTATCTATCTATCTATCTATCTATCTATCTATCTATCTATCTATCTATTATCTATCATGCTGCCTCCCCTCTTATGAAGACAACTCCAGCACAGCAAAGTAACTGAAAGTTACAGATGAATGTTGCTGTAAATTTGATTTCCACTTACTTCAGGCTTATTGACCCTCAAAAATCACACCTCCATGCCCAGCTCTGAATGGAAACCCTAGATCACACAAGTCAAATATTGTATCTGAATCAATAAGCTACTGGTGAGAGAAGAAGTTTCTGTAAAACAGTGGGGAGAAAAAAGTACATCAAGAAGTAACAGAGCAGACTTACAAGTCTTGGTTTGGTTTTGGGATACTGGGAGAAAAACATACTGAAAGGTATTTTTTGCTTGATGCAGTCTACTTTAACACAGAATTCAGCAATGGTCCAGTCACATTTGAGAGACTGGTAAGTGCACACATCATTTTTGTAGTCTTTCATAAAGAGGGCATCTAGAAAGGAATTTTCCAAACAGAAGAAAAATTCATCTGAGATAGTCATGCAATGCATGCACAGCAAAAAAACTAATTTTAGGCCACACAGGAAACAAAAGGATCCTTAAAAAGAAACTACTTATAACCTAATTCATGCTCTTATCCGGTTTCTAGGCTTCAATTGACTTGATTTGAGACTCATAAAATTCTGTATTGCTTTAGGTCACATCCTCAGGAATTCTCTCAGGAATTCATCCTCAGGATTTTTAGTCCTTCTAGTCCTTAGTCATTTTAGTCTAAATGGTCTAGGACTTCTGAAACTGTTCAAGATGGGATTTTATTGTCACGACTCTGAATAATTATTTTGGGTTTTATACATGACAGCAGTTTACAGATATATCTCCAAAAATGTATTCACAGAGAAGTTTTACATACCCTGATATTTAGAAAAAGTGGCAGGGGCATTAAACACTCCACCCCAGAGACTCTGGTCAAAAAGCCCAGAGGTCACAGGCAGATGCCTTGGTTTATACAGACCATGATGCCCAGCAGAGCTTATTAAATGAAGGTAGGTTCCTTTAGACACTTCTGGTGAAAGCTGAGTAATCTGTCAATCTGTCAGAGTACAACCCCCAAATCCCTCATAACACCAGAAAGTAAAGCACAGTAGCAGAAGCTCTGGTCTTTGCTCCACCTGCACCATTTGCAGCTGAGCCGCCTGTTGCAGAAAATAACTTTCTGGGATCCCGTTCAAGCAAGAGTTGGACTTGATAATCCTTGTGGATCCCTTCCAACTCAGAATATTCTGAGAGCCTCCTTCTGTGATTCTATAAGAGAGTGTCCAAAAGAGGGCAATGAGGGTGGTGAAGGGCCTTGAGGGGAAGCCGTATGAGTGGCTGAGGTCACTTGGTCTGTTCAGCCTGGAGGAGACTGAGGGGAGAGCGCATTGCAGTTACAGCTTCTCGTGAGGGGAAGAGGAAAGGCAGGCACCAATTTCTTCTTTGTGGTGACCAGTGACAGGAAGGAATGGCCTGAGGCTGTGTCAGGGGAGGTTTAGGTTGGATATTAATATAAGGTTCTTCACCCAAAGGGTGCTTGGACACTGGAACCTGACAGAGTTCAAGAAGCGTTTGGACAATGCTCTCAGGCGCATGGTGTGACTCTTGGGGATGGTGCTGTGCAGGGCCAGGAGTCGGCCTGGTTGATCCTTGCGGGTAGCTCCCAGCACAGATCACTCCATGACCCCGATTTCCCTCATTTACTTCCCGCTACGGAGCGCGGAACCACAGCTCCCTTACGGCGGGCACACCACCGCCCCGCCCCGCCCCCGTGCTGCCCGCGCTCCCCACTGGCCGAGCCGCCCGCCCGTCAGCGCCGCTCCCGCGGGCCGGGGGCGGGGCCGCGCCGCGCTGTCAGGGAGGGAGCGGTGGCGGCAGAGCGGGGGGCGGTGGGGTGAGAGGAGTCGGGAGCTGCTGCTCTGTTCGCTCGTGGTTTTTTTTTTTTTTTTCCC
>VZTJ01003200.1:0-31993 GCA_013397795.1 Orthonyx spaldingii
CTGTCTTGGAGAGTTATTGTGATTGTAGAGGCCAGGTCCATGCCAGCACCAATCCTCTGCACTTCTGTCTTGGCCTGGCCTTGCCGCTGCTTCTCAGTGGTAGTGTGAGGGGTAAATTTAAAATGTGGGAAGTGGTCTTTCTACATCGCATATTAGTGGTGTGGTTTTGAGAAACTGTTTCCCAAATGGATGAAATAGCAAGGCCACATAAGAATGTAAGCACGTCAAGGCCACATAAGAATGTAAGTGCAATAAGGATTGAGAACTAAAGGCCACAGCCTTGAGAGACAGGATCTCTGCTGGAGTGAAGTGAGGAACATATATAACAAGGCAGATGATACTGGCTGAGAATCTGCTGAAACAGCGAGAGAGAAATGGCGCATGCTCCCCAATGAAAGGTAAAAAGTAAAGAGCGAGGAAGACTACCAGCCTTCACCAGCCTTCACCAACCTGACCACCAAGGAAGACCACCAGAGGAAACTGCGGCTGTGCGAGATTGTGCAACCTACTTCTGGGGATTCATTAGCTTAGACCCTCCTTTGTATTAGAATAGGCAATCCCCTTTTATGAGTATGCATGTCATCATAGCATAAGTGGGAGGAAGTGACTTAGCCTGGTGTGCATGTTAGGAGGAGATACCTGTACCTGGCACTGAATAACAAGTATCTACTTCAAAGACCTAAAAGTCTCTGGAGTTTCTGCACCACATTTTGCGTGAATCACTGGCTGCTGTCCTTAAGCAACTGGCAGTGGTCACAACCTCCGCGGGGTGACCCAGATCACAGGCCCTGAGTGGAAGCAGCTGAGCCCCACTGCCTCGGCTTTGGCACCATTTCCTCATGTGGGGTGTCAAGAACGAGAAGCCACCGCCATCCGTGCAACACCACTGACCACAGCAGCGGCCACCGGGGCGCTGCGTTGCCACCGGGGTGCTGCGTCCCTGCCAGGGCCGTGTGAGCCCAGTGCGCCGGAGGCGGCAGCGCCTGCCATCTTGGGCTGCCTGGCTGTGTTGCTAGCACTGTAGGCACTGGGGAACATGCTGCTCCTGACGCCACTGGGAGCAAGCGAATCTCTAGCGGCAGCAGTCCCTGAGAAGGCGCTGCTTCCAGGGCCCCCACATGTGGATCTTGACCTTGCACTGGGCCCACAGCTACAACCCATAGTAGGGCAGGTAGTGCACAAACACTGACATGAGGACAATGGCGATAGAGATTCTGACTAGGAAGACGGCGTGCATGTTCAGGGCATCAGCGACGAGGTTCTTCCTCTGCATGACCAATATCAGGTCCTTCTTGTGTGTGTCAGCTCTGAGCAGCCACCGCAGTGCCATAGCCTCGGGTGACCCCGCTGAGCAACCCCACTGCCCAATGGGCAGTGCCTGCAGTGCCTGTGCCATCACCACCACCTTGCTTTCCTCTGCTGTGGGCAGGGGGGAAATACCAGGGCCCCCCCAGGATCAAATGCATAGGGGAACCAGGGACCATCCTCTGGTTCTCCTTCCACAGCCCCCACAAACAAACTGTGCTTTGCTCAGTGAGGGCGCAGAAGGTGCCAGCACCGCTATCGCGGCAGTACACAAGTCCATTGTTTTTAAGTCTTCGGATGCCGCATGCGCCATGAGCATCTTGACTGGCTGCTATGGACACAAAAGCTCTGCTAGCGCTCTGTCCTCCCGCACAGCCCAGTCCCACAAAGTATCACAGTCTCTAGACTGTAACAAAAGTCTTTTCAATTCTGCTGATTCAACTTTTCTGCTGTGTTTTTTCAAAATCCTTTCGAGTGTGTCTAGGATGTATTTTTGTTCCTGGAATACACCACTCCCCATAGTTCTTGGCTGCTTAGCCTCCGTCCTGTACAACAGGTTTATTGGCGGTCCACAGGCTTCCTCTCAGCCCCTGGGCCTTGTTTCAGCACCCCAGGCTTCATTTCAGCCCCCTGGGCTTCGTTTCAGCCCCCTGTAAAGTTCAGCCAAGCGTTCTCAACAGTACAACCACTAGTTGTCTATTATAAGTCCCTGTTCGGGTGCCATTTGTGATGATTAGGCATGGTCCCAACCCAGCAGAGAAAATGAGACATTTATTACAAAAGGCAAACCCTTTTTCATACCCATCTACAAGACACAGTAATTCCTTATATAATAACTTTTACGAAATGACCTATCATATATTGCCATATCAACAACGTGCTTCTTAATGTCCTCATATGGGGGCGATCACACGCTGCCCACTCATCCAGCAGCACCCTCTGTAGGGCTGGCTGTGGTCTCTGCATTTCTTCCTTTTAAGGTCAGGCAGAGACAAGTTTCTCTGTGTGGCCATTGCATGCTGCAGGTGTGTCCCACAGCCAGTAGCTCGATTCCATCTTACCTCTTACCAGTTTCTTACCTGCTTAGTAGAGAAAAATTAAACCACAAAAAAAAGCACAATTCATTGTTCTGCTGTTACATGGTTCCCAGAAGAAGTGCATAATTAGAGTTTACTTAGCCTGGGACTAGAAGTTTCACCGTTTATATATACAGGTGGATGTGTTTTTATGCACAAAGTTTTTCTACAAAACAAATTGTAATGATCTATATGAAAATCAGCCAAAGCAAAAGTTGATATATACAAACCATAGATACAGAAAAACTGTGTTAAATTAAAAGGATCTTTTTTGTTGGATTTGGGGTTTTTCAAAAAATGTTTCTGAAGCAAAGCAAAGCTGCATTACATCACTGAACAATAGAGCCTGAGATTAAAACCAAATATGAAAAAGCTAGATTATGCTGAACTTTCATTCTGATCAGCAGGAATTTAGAATGGTTTATACAGCAGTTAAGTAGGATTTCAATATCTGATTAGCATCAAGACTGCATGTTCATCTCAAAAGGAAAATGTGTAATTGAATTTGTTTAAAAAGTACTGAAATACATGACTTTGGAATGATGAGTGACTACATCTGTCATAGCCATCTGCAAATGGGTCTCTCCCTCATGAACACACCATAATATGGAACACCTTGAGAGGGCAAGACTAAGGTTTTTTTCCATCAAAATCAAACATTTATTTAGATTTTCCCAAATATTTCAATGTCGAAACAAAATTAGTTTCTCCTCCAGAGGAAGTGCAAAACAAATTGTTGTAGGTGACTCCTTTCTGAGGGGAAAGAAGGGCCCAATATGGCAACTGGACCCATCTCACAGGTCAGTCTGCTGCCTCCCTGGGGTTCTGGCAAGGGACATGAGTAATCCCTGAAAACATCCCTGACATGAGAAAATCCCTGATCTGGTCCAACCCTCTGACTATTAGCCTCTATTATTTGTCCACGTGATAAGATTAAAGCATAATCAAAAGGACCTTGGGGCACTGGGGCTTTTGGTCAAAAGAGTAGGTTTTATTCTCCTCCATTCCTTCAGTACCAGCACCAAATACTGAAAGGAACAGGAAAAGCAGCCTGATTAATAGATGGCTTAGAGGCTGCTGCTATAGGTGGAATTTCGGATTTTATTACCATGGGGCGGATTACACAGCACCAGGTCTGCTGGTAACAGATGAGGCCCACCTGTCTCAAAGCGGGAAAAAGATTATGGCCCATGAGTTGGCAGGGTTGATTGAGAGGGCTTTAAATTAGATTTGAAGGGGAAGGGGGATACAGCACAGACCAGCAGTACTAGGGAAGTGATTGTCCTACTATAATAAGCATTGGTGAGGCCACACCTTGAGTACTGTGTTCAGTTTTGGACCACTCACTCCAAAAAAGTAAAATGAAGTGCTGGAGTGTTTCCAAAGAAGGCCAATGGAGCTGACAAAGACATGTCTTGTTGGGGAAGATGAAATAGGAAAGCCTTATGAATATGATTGCCTAGCAAAAGACGCTGAGAATATAGAAACTATAGGCGAGATTGAGATGAGAACAAGCTTTGAGTTAACAAACCCCAGTTACTGAACAACTGGAAAACAATGGCATGGCCGACTGAAGTAATCCCCTCGTTGATGAAACAATGCCTTCTGCTTGTAGACAGGTCCAAGGGTCAGAGCAGACCCTCCCAACTTATCAGAGGGTCCAGAAAGTAGATTTTAGAGTTTAAAACATAACATCATATGGTAATGCAATGATTCTTATAGGCTGTATGTAAATGTTATAAGATTTGTAGCTTATACCACATTGGTTAATGGGAATTAGAATATTCAACACAGAAGATGATTTATTGGATTGTAAACGGGAACCGCGGTCTCTTTTCGCCTCCCTTTGTCACTTTTTGTATCTTTCCTACACTTTTTGCTCTCTTTTCTAGCTTTCTTGCTTACTCTCTTACTTCTCTGACCTGCTTCGAGCTGCGTCCAGCAGCTCTTAGCAGGTCCCTTTCACCCACGCTCTTCTACAATAAACTTCATGCGCTAAGACCTGACTTCAGAGATCTCTCGTCTCCATCCGTCCCGACCATCTGAAACCAAACTGCACAGCAGCCCTGCAATGTCTTATGAGGAGGTTCTAGTGAGGTGGGGGGCGTTCTCTTCTGTCATGTCTCAAGTGAAAGAACTAGAGGAAATAGCCTTAAGTTGCACCAGGGGACGTTCAGCTTAGACATTAAAACTTTTCACTGAAAGAGGGCTCAGGCATTGGAATAAATTGCCCAGCAAGGTGGTGGAGTCACCTCTGGAAGCATTCAAGAGGCATCTGGATGTGGCACTTGAGGATGTGGTGTAGGAGGTGATTATAAGTGGTGCTGTGTTGACTATTAGACTAGATGATCTTGAAGGTCTCTTCCAACTTTGATGATTCTGTATGATTCTGTGTGATTTATCAGAAAACTACATTTTCCATCAGAAAAAACACTAGTGAGAAATACTTCATCTGTTCCAGCAAAACTTTAAACTTCTCAAGTGGAGCATTGGTATGGAGTTTAGGCTAAGCATGAGAGCCTTTGCACTCAAAGATGCCTTTTCTTATTAGGGCCAGCAGAGAGCACAAGGTCAGTTGATATCACTACACAGCTGCATTTTGAAGTGTGTTATTCTTTCCTCTACTTTCTGGCATTTTTCTTTTTCCTGGGCTGATAGTGATGTGTACCTTCTGGCCTGTATGCTTGCTCCTCTTCTTGCCTCTGTAAGGCTATTGGCCAGGTGAGCTCACCTCCTCTGGGAACACATTCTTGCCATACAGGGTCTGTGGACTAAGTCGCATCTAGAGATGGCTCAGGTGTCTCTAACAGAGTGACCCTGGGGGCTCACAGCAGACCACTTGATCAGTAAAGCCAACAAGGGTCAATGGCCATGAGGAGGCAGCATGGCAGTCATGCCTGTTTAGTTATGGTGTTTACTGCTTGCTGAAAAAAAGGTCGCAAAGCTATAATTTTTCCAGTGTATCCCATACACTTAACATTCTCTGTGTTTGGAGTTACCTGTGGTAGGTATTTGGAAGAAATACCAGAAATAAAAATATGACATGCTTAATATTATGGCTTTTCCTTTCCTTCTTCAACTGCCTTTAGTATTTTTTCCTGTTCTTTACAAGAGGATCAAACAATATATAAACTGAAAGTGTCTGAAAACAGTTTCCAAAGTTTTAAAGAGTAGTGTGTATAAACTTTTTTTCTGTGTTTTGGGATTTTTAATTTTGGTTGGTTTTGAGTTTCATTTTGCTTTAGTTTCATTTTGGTTTTTGTTCATTTATTTGAAATATACTTTTAGTGTTCATACGAACAGTGCTTTTGGTATTACCTACTTTTCCTGTCCATAATTTGCTATATCTTTCCCCTTCTTCCTTCTCTCCTTTTATAATACTTATTTTTACATTAATGCCTAGGTATTTTTTTTCCCCGGCTTAAACTGAACTCTAACTGCTTTAACTGCACTGTCTGACCATTCAGGAGCCACTCTGGCAGTCACACTCCCACAACCAGAGACTTTCACTTCTGGGATCGAAGTCCTTTTGCTGGTAAGCAGAAATTATATTAGGCATTATTGGAGTTTTCCTCATCTTGCATGAGGAATGCCTAGCCAATCTTTCACTCATGATTTCTCTATAAGCATGACCCTGGCATTTTTTCAGAACTTCTTCCATTGTTCTGTCTGTGTTCGAAAGCACTATTATAACAACTCTGATGGGACTTCCAGGACTGGGGAGAGTCCAGGGGCTGGGGACCTCCTCTCTGGGGGAGTACTGGGACACCCATGGAGAGCAACTTCTGACATGCTATGTTGGTCTGCATACCATGGAGGTAGCCATCCCATTGTGATGTTACAGGGTAATGGAAGCTGATCACTGGCAGTGGGCTGTGACATCACCATGTTGGATTATCTCCTTATGTCCCTTACTGAGTATATTTGGGTGCCACCAGAGCCTGGACGAGTCTGGATTGTGCCTGGACTCCTGTTGAGCATGTCCACGAGGTCTGGAGAGTCAAGCCAGGCTTCTTCCAGTGCTGAGTGCTGCCAGTGGCAGCTCTCAATATCAATCTAGGAGCCCTCAATAGTGTTTCCTCAGCACTGCCTGGCTCAGGCAGCTGGGCACCACAGAGGTAAGTTGGGCAGGGAAATGTCCCCCTGGATTTGCTATAGGATGAGTGCTCAGGCTTGAGGAACTGGGAGGGTCCTTCTTGAGGGGCCTGAGTATTTTTTCCTCCTCCTCCCCAGGACAGCTCATGACCATGACGTCTCCATTTTGCAGTGTGTGACACCTTTTAGGAGTGCCAGCGCCAGCGATGGAGAGCATCTTCTCGTTCTTAACTTGGCCCAAACTGCCACAAGGCACAGACAGGGCCACAGAAACAGAGTGGAACTGCCCCATCTGCCGCGATGCTTGAGATGACCTCACTTATGTGATGCCCTGTCTCGATCAGTTCTGCCTGGGCTGTATGATGCATTGGGCAGAGATGTAAAGAGTGTGCCCACTCTGCAGAGAACTGATAGAGGCTGTCAGGTTTTCTGTGCAGACAGATAGCTGTATAGACTGTGTCTTCACAAGTTCTGAAGAGTCAGCAAATTCCAGTAGCTGGACAGGAATAACTCTAGGACAGCTGGTTAAAAACAGCCCCTTTGTGGAGTCCCCTTCACATTCTCCACGGAGAACACTACCCACAGCAGTGCATGGTGGTGCAGGAACTGAGCCTGTGGGTGACCTCCTGCCTAGCGTATGGGCAGAACTTTTCCAAAGAGAAGAGCATCTTCTTGATGCTGTGGTGCCCTGGCTGTGCCAGGAGCTGGAGGCAAAGTATGGGACCAGGTGGTGGATGGCAAGGATTGCAGAGGGTATCATTCTGCATGCCGTGTCCATCTGTGGTCCAGCTAGGAATGTCTTGGTCCGTGTGCTGCAGGATTGCCTTGAGGTACATACAGAATCTCTAATCCATGGTATCATCAACATCATTGTGAATCAGTGCAGACAAGAGGCCCAAAGGCTGCTACACTCCTATGCTGTCCCGGAGAACAATCCTGTGGCCATCTCCAGCAGATTTCAGACAGATACTACTGCCCCCCACCCAACACCTGCCAACAGCTCTGCAGGCTCCACTGAGGAACACCAACCCAGCACATCGGAAGTTGTCCTCCACACCCTCCACCCATCTGCTCCCACCCCTGCAGCTCAGGAGGAGCTGGGGGAAGATGTGGCAGTGGCATAGGAACCTGCCAGGGAGGAGGACAACAGCACTGTGGCCTACAGGAGGATAATCTTGCCCCACAGGCATACCCTGCCAGCAGCCCTGCAAGTTCCAGCATGGAGGATCAACCCAGCACATCAGAAGCTGTCCTCCATACCCTCCACCCATGTGCTCCTGTCCCTGCAGAGCAGGAGGAGCTGAAGCCGGCAGCAGTGGCAGGTCCCTCTGCCCAAGGCGGTAGCCACAGCCCCTCCGCTCCTAGCCGGGGTAGGGACCCCTTGCCCAGGAGGCCTTGGCATTCCACAAGGAGGAGGGCTGCCAGCCATCTGGACTGTCTCCAGTCCCGCAAGAGGCCACCTGATCAGCAGCAGTAGCATGGCTGCAGTAAGTCTTCATTAAAGAAAAAAGAAATAAATTGATCCTGATCCTGCATACCCTCATCAGTCAAGGGTCCCAGAGACCTAGGATGATATTGGCAGTGCCGCCTCCCACAGGAATTCCTATTGCAGCCATAGTAATGGAAGTGTTTCCAAAAAAGCCTGGAAAAGGAGCATTGTGTTTGCAAATAAGAATGTGCAAAATCAAGGCTGCTTGTGCCTGTGCCCAGATGGCATGACCATGCTGCTCCCTGCATTGCATTTCATTTGCAGCCAAGGAGACAGGAGGGGCCCTGCAGCCACTTGGTCAGAAACGTTTCTGCCAAAACCGGCCAGGGAGCTTCAGAGCACAACTTCTTTGCATCCAAACAACACTCTGTAGGGATAACCAGAGCTCTGTGGCTGGTTACAGCCACCTCTCAGAGAAGATTTGCTCTGACAAAAGAGAAGGGTGGTTTTGAGGCTCCTTGAACAGCTGCACTTGTCATTAATGAATGTTCTTCATTGAAGACTCTCCTCAGTTGAGCCCCTGACTATCTCAGGAACTGTCCAATGGCCTTCTTGGTAGCAAGTTTTTTCATGTAGGAAAGAGAGAAACTTTTAAAAGAGAAAAAGGAGGGTTTTTTGCTAGGTAAATTACAGCCGCAGAAGAAGAAAGCCATGATGAGGAAGGGCGTGGGAGCACTAACAGAAGCATACAACTAAGGCAGACATGTCTAGCATGTCAATTTACTATTGTCTCCAAAACAAAAATGATGCCTCTAATATATTTTATGCACACAATGAGGAACTAGAATACTGAGATATTGGAATGTCAGATATTAGAATACTTGCAGATGTGCAGAATGGGTTAGATGTCACAGAACCCCAGGACCTTAAGTGAAAATCATCTAGGAAAGCAGAAAAAGGACAGCATTCATTTTCATATATCGACGCAAATAGCTTGAAAAGAAACACAGATGAGGCATAAGCTTGACTTCAAGTAAACATGTATGTAAAGAGGAGTTTCCAATTCACGGGTGACAGCAATGAGTAACTTTCCAAGTCATTTAGACTAGATCATGAAAGAGCTACTTCTAAACCCAGCTGTTCTGGCAGGCAGTCCACCCAATGGAGAAACTTCAGAGCAAGAAAGTTCACTTCTATGAGTAGTCGGTGGAGACAGGTAAGCAACTGTAGAAGGGTGAACTACAGTGCAGAAAAAAATCCAGCACCTGGCTGTTGGCTACTTCACAGCTCTGGGCATGCACTTTGTTCAGAAGCATTAATGTAATCCAAAAGGACATATTTTCAAAGACACTTGGCATCTCTGGGATTCAAAATATGGTGTTCTAACCAAGTGCTTAAATATCCTCAAAAAATGGGGTTTTCAGTAAAAGTAGAACTTACTGATATTAAATGACTTTTTCTTGTATTTTATTTTCAGATTCTATTTAAAAGCCTAGATAGAAGTTCCAGATAAATATTATATTATCCTTACTGAATGGAAGTGTGTTTTGCACACTCAAAGGCAACATAACATCTTGATGCTAACAGAAATAAGGAGCATGCAATTCCTCATTGCTAGAGGAATGCAAACTGTCATCATCCCCTTCCTGCCAGAGTTGGCTGAAAGGTTTCACAGGGTCTTACACAGAGTGTGTCCTACGTTGCAATATAAGATCTATTCTATTACCATCTCCACAAGCTGTTGAGACAGGAAGGGCACTGCTCATTATCTCCTGCCTTGACTCACCCCTGATAACTCCCTCCAGGGGCTATCTCTGTTAATGGGCCGTCAAGAACCCACCACATGACTCATGGAATTACCTCATCCCATTATGAGATGCTCTGCCCAGAGGGGATGAGCCAAGAAATTCCAACTGGATATAACCTGGGCTTTGGAACTGCACAAGGCAGCCCTGTCTACTGGATTTCCAGACGACAAGAGCTACCACTGGACTTTCAGGTAGAGACCAGACTTTCTACAGGATCACTGCTTCAATAGAGTCACTTCACTGGGACTGCTACCACCACCCTGACTAACAGGGTGTCAGGTTATATCCAACTTTGTCAGTATTTTCCTTGTATTATTGAATTTATATCAATTTTCCTATTAAATTAGAATTCTGACTTGCGATGTCTCATTGGTTTGTTTTCAAACTAGTACACAGTGCTCTGAGTAAACAAGAAAGGAACAACTGTAGGGCCCACTATGACTTTATAGAGGTCAACATTATCTGCATATGAATAAAGTGAACAAATTCCTACTCAGATGCAGTGTTTAGAGAAAACAACCCCAAAACAGTTATAGAATATTCTTTCACAGCTGTAAGATTTATTTTGAGAATACTTTTCACTTAATAAAATTCCAGATTTTTGAATAGCATGAACATGAGTTCTTCACTGAATTTGAACACGTATGTTTCTGTATGTTTAAGGAGAAATAAACACCACTACCATGGACTCTCGCTATTAAAAATACAAAAGTTGATTTTTACTAGCCATACATCAACATCTTAGTGACGATGACACTAAGATGACACAGACCAGCTGACAAGTAAGTCTAGTCAGAGTACACAGGATTACTAAGAGTGATTGGCTGTATTAGAAACACTTCTTCCCTCTGTTAGAGCAAATACTTTAAAAATAAACCAGGATAAACCAGAGTAAAGAATAACATTAAAGAGTTATGTCATAAACCATGTAGAGAGTGATAAATGAAGAAAAATCAGTATAAACCTTAAATAGCTTCACTTTAGTAGAAAAGTAGGAATGGAAAGCATGCTACTTTCACTGACTGAAAATTCCAACAGTTCACTTGGAGAAACTGCATGAGCAGCAATATACTTCTCCCCATCAAGACAAATCAGCTTATTTCTTACAGCTCTGGTTTTTTCTTATGTGTATACATTTTCAGGCATAAGTATGAACTTTTCCCACCTGGGGAACAAGAGGCAGGAAAGCAGCACCATGGAAATGAACTTGGGGGTCCTGGTCAGTGGTGAGTTGAACATGAGTCAGCAGTGCCCTGGCAGCCAGTAGGGCCAAGTGTGTCCTGGGGCACATCAGGCACAGCATCACCAGCTGGGCAAGGAATGGGATTGTCCCACTCTGCTCTGCACTGGGGCAGCCTCAGTTCAAAGCAGTTTTGGGCACCACAAAAAGACAAACTATTAGACAGTGTCTGAGAAGGGCCATGAAGATGGTGAAGGGCGTTAAGGAGAAGCCTTATGAGGAGTGGCTGAAGTCACTTGGTCTGTTCAGCCTGGAGAAAAGGAGTCTAAGGGGTGGCCTCATCACAATCTACAACTTCTTTGTGAGGGGAAGAGGAAGGGCAGACACTGATCACTCTCTGTGGTGACCAGTGACAAGGCAAAAGCGAATGGCCTGAAGTTGTGTCAGGGGAGGTTTAGGTTATATATTAGAAAAAGATTCTTCACCCAAAGGGTGGTTGGACACCGGAACAGCCTCCCCAGGGAACTGATCACAGCACCAAACCTGACAGAGATAAAGAAGCATTTGGACAATACATTCGAGGACATAGTGTGTCTCTTATGGATGTCCTGTGCAAGGCCAGGAGTTGGACTCAACAATCTTTGTGGGTTCCTTCCAACTCAGGATATTCTGTGATTCTGTGAATTTTTTTATTGGTAAGAAGAGCTCTAAATACTGAATATTTTGGTTAAAAATGCATAAATAAACAAACCAAGAGATGCATCAAGGATACAACTCCAAAAGTGTCTTCTGCATCTTTCTCTGCAGTGGACCAAGGGCTGTTTTCTGAGCCAATGACCCTTTTTAACACGCCTTATTTTCCTAAAGTACCAAAAGCTGTATTTTTCATTTTTCTTGAAGTCATGTACAGACAAGTCCAACAGGTGTAAAATTGGTTTGGCTGAGTTGGAGAGCAGAACACATGGTTGAAATAAATTCCAGAGCCTCCTTCCTTGCAGTGCATCAAGTGGAGAAGGACAGACCACAGTCATGGCAAGATTTTCCAGGGAAAACACAGAGGACCAGTATTGGGGGAGAATTGGTAAGAGGGGGAAGAGAGGAAAGATATGAAAACTGCCTGGTAAAGATTCCACTGCCCTTGTCTCAAACAACGTGCTGAGGTGCAGATTTAACTCTACAACAAAAGTTATAATGTAGGCATGTTTATTTCAGTGCAACATACGTGGAATAGCTTCCTTGAAAATGTGTGCGTTCCCGTCTGCAGCACTTTGCTTGGTTTATACTGAGTTACAGGTTACATATGCATGAAGCTATACAATACCCCTATACATATTCATTATCTATCCCCGCTTCGTATTACAATGAGTCCAAAATTCATTTAAATACTCTTGTGCCTGCGCAGTGCTGCCTGGTGGTTGTGGGCAGGGGTCTTGATGAAGTAAGAGAGTCTTCCTCTTGATGAAGTAAGAAGTCTTCCTCACGTTGAACTCTTCACCCTGCTTCTCTGCGCATACTCCCTGGGTCCCTGGCCTGAGTCCAAACTCTACAGCTGGTTTGGGCTGGTTTGGGGGTCCAAAACAGGATGCCTGGTCTCCTTAACAATGGTTTAATATCCTCTTTACATCCTCTCTTTCTGTTTGGCAAGCGCAAAAAATGTCAAGCAAGCTATATACATTGTTTAGTGAGCAGCCCCTAATAAATCATTGTCCACCCTTAAATCAATGCCATCGGCACGCCCCCAGGCTCGCTCACGCACATACAAGACACACGTCATGCTGTCTGCCAAACCTCGTCCTCTCGTCGGCCTCAGCGCCAATGACACGAACTGCAATCCAATGGTGTCCCCCACCCTTCTCCCACTAAAGAGTTATTTTAAAACTTCAGGCATAGTGCTCGGTAGCAACAGCGGCTAGGAATAAAAGGGCAAAGGAGAAGGGCAAGGCAGGGACCTCAGTAACAAAAGGAGGGGGGAAATCCACCAGAGCTGCTGCAAAACGGCTGCAGCAGCATCAGCGGGAAGACCCGGAACGGGACGAATGGCTCGGGGTCCGGGAGAGTCGGGGGCAGCGTCGGAACTCCGGCAAGGCACCTTGCGCAGGGGTCAGCGCCGGCCGCCGGGGTGGCCCAGGCCCCGCCGGGCGCTGACGGCACGGCCGGAGCCGCTGTTCCGCGGAACCGGGAGGGGAAGCGAGGCGCTGGTGGTGCCGCAGGAAGTCCGCGCCGAGGGGGCTGGCAGGGGGACGGTGGCGGTGCAGCCCCGCGCGGCCGGGCTCGCCGTCCGCAGCGACCGCCCGCCAAGAGTCGCCGTGGGCGCGCCCCGATGGTGCTGCTGGGCTCCCGCTGCCCCCTCCAGGGACTCGTCCCGCTGCCCCAGGCGACGGCGGGCTCGCTGTCCGCCGCGGCCGCCGGCCTCTCGCCGCCGCACCTCCGCCCGGGCGCGCCGTTGCGCCGCCCGTATTCCCCGGTTGGGCTGCGCGCCCGCCCGCTACTCGGGCTGGGGCTGCTGCAGAGCGGCCTAGGCTGCGCCTTGGTGGCTCTGAGCTTCGGGGCGCTGTAGCTGGAGCAGCGCCCGGCAGGTGAAGAACACGTGCCCATTCCGCACCGGCTCCTCGGTAAGTGATGGCCGCGGGCCGGGACACGCCATGCTGGGGCCCGGCCGTGCGTGCGCGGGACCTGCGGGGCAGCCCCGCGGGATGCATGATCCGGCTCCTCCGCGATCGCTTGGGAACAGGCTGCGGGAAACAGGCATTTTGCTGACAGTTTTGCAGGATGTCTGCAGGACCCCAACGAGGTCACAAACGTAGAGAAAAACAAGTAGGGGATTTATTTCCTGACGTGCCTTTTTTTCAGGAAAAAAAAGGTACTCGGTTATTTTGCGCTATCAGAAACAGGATTTTCAAAAGTCGTTGTGTATGTAGATGTTGCATGGTGCTTTTGTGCTTTTTCTTTTACTCGTAGGCATAATGTAGAGATAAATCAACAATGTTCCTGGGGGAAAAAAATGGGTGCAGGACAGTGAATAGAGCCCAGGGGAGGGTTGGGGGATGGTGTTTTTAAGATTTGTTTTACTTCTCATTATTCTGCTCGTTTTTTGATAAATTCAGCTAATATCGCCGAGCTGAGTCTGTTTTGCTCGTGATGGTAATTGATGAGTGATCTGTCCCTGTCCTTATTTCAGGTAATGAGGCTTTCATTATATTTTTTCTTACCTGCCCAGTTGCAGAGGGGAGTGATGGAGTGGCTGTGGTGGGTACCTGGCATCCAGCCAGTGTCAGCTCACTACAAATTTTTTAACTCCTGCATAAGCAAGAAAATTGTTTTCTGTAATATGCCAGGTGCCACCAGATGGAGGTACAGAACCAAGCTTAGTGAGAAATGTACTTAGCTTCATTAAATTTCAGCATATAACTTCACTCTAAGGAAAAGGAGGATTGGGAAGGATATAACATATCACAAGAATGCAGGAGAATATTTAAGTAAAGATTTTAATTCCTTTTTAGGGACCAGTGAGTGATTTACAAACTACCTAATTGCAAAAGGTGACTCACCTCTCTGACCTTATGCTGTCATATCTTGGTACAACTACTTTATAAGCAGGAGGATTTGGGACTGTGAGATTTAGTTTTTCTCCAATAAAGCTGCAGCTCCCTTCTCTCTGATCAGGTAGTTAAGGGTGATCTTTGCACTAGGCTATACTAGACTGTAGTCTTTTGCTACTCCAGTTGTATAAGGCTGAACAGGTTTTTGCAAACATTTAAACAGGCTTTAGACCAGTGTTACTATTCAGTAACTGTGGATCTGTGTACACATGCATGCACCTCTAGACTTTTGTGTCTAGTCATTACTGATTCACAGGTGGGATGGGGAAAAAAATCAGTCTGTAATAATGGCTTCTACAAATTGGCTTTATTTTGACTACTTTTCTGTTCCTGATTATTCAGCTGAAGAAATTCAGGAACTTTCCAGCAGAGTGAGCCTTTCCCCTTCAAATGCAAGCTGCGTGCCTCCAGGAGTGAACAGGAGAGCCTTCAATCCCTTGCGGAAACGATCTAAAAGTGACCCTGTGCTTCTGCACTGCCACTTGCCTCAAGGTGACTCTGTTTTCTCTGTCAGTGATCATGTAATGGTTCTTTAAAAGAACACTTTTCAGAAGTTTGGTACCTTGAACCTAGTACCTGCAGAAATCAGCTGCTGTCCCCCAACAGAGTACTTCCATAACAGTAGTCTGTGCTTTGTCAAGCCTTCTCCACCTAACTCCTTAGTCTTTCTGCTCATTAGGTTTTCACATCTAGGAACAGGGTCTGTAGCAGGGTAGGACGGAGGGGTGGTGGAAAATGAGGAGGGAGAGGACAGAGGATTTCTCAGTGCACTGACATCTAAAATCTTAAAAGTGCAGTTCTCAATGTGAGCAATTTAAAGCAAAATTGGCTTGGGGATTTGGTATTAGCCTATAAATTTGCTCCCCTTTTCTCTATCCTCATGCCATCAAAAAAAAAAACCCCAAAAACGCAATACAGCCTATGATGGAGAGTTGATTAAACTGCTTTGGTGTTGGTGATGTAATTCTGTTGCTGTGGAAAAACTGCTAATGTGACTACAGAGTCCATGATACTGCTGATAGTCTTGAAAAACGCACCAGCAGGAGTCTTGCAGTTTTTACTAGAGGATGTTGGAATCCCCACAGTAGCTGCTGATACATAGTAGCACTCAAAATATAAGTGCCAATGGGGCACGTTAGTAACAGTCATTTACTGTGGATATTGAGAACATGCCTATGTGAATTACACTTGCTGTTTTTGTGGAATCTTTTCGTGGCTCTGCTGTATCGTGTGCTTTCTCTTTTCCTCCTACCAACTTCCACCACAGCAGTCCGGAGAATATGCTGCCTAAGCAATAGTTACATGACACAGAGCCTATTCATAGCTGTGAAAGCACAGTGTTTCTGCTGTAGAGAGACTCCATGTCAGAAGCATTTGGAAGCTTTAGGCTCTGTGTTACTGACATTAGGTCTATTTGGCAGTACATCTGAGAGTTAGTCAGGAGTGCTACAGAAAGGGAGCTCACTGCAACAACTGAAGCTGCTGCAAGTTAGTGTTCTTCTTGCTGGGAAGTTTTGCATCTCCTCCTGGCATTTTTTGATATGAAGCCAACATGCTCGAACACTCTGTAGATGTGGTTTTGGTAGGTTTTGTTTTTTTGGTTTGTTGTTTTTTTTTTTTTTTTTGTTTTTTTTTTTTTTGCTTTTGTTTGTTTGTTTTTCCTTTTAATGGGATCAAAATGTGATAACTTGTTTACACCAAAAGCAATGAATTTTTATTTGGACCAAAGACAATGAAATTGGTTCTGTATTGCCCTTTGTTTAGTCCTTGCAAGGTAATTTTGAATGTTTTAGTGTGGGTTTGTTTGGCTTTTTCCCATTGAATTTTCGTTTTGTAGTATTACTAGCTTCCAGCTGTAGTATTATTACCTACCAGACAGGTAGTTATTTTCAGGTATTTTATAACTTGTCCTCTTGACTGCTAATAACTAAAAGTTACAAAGTTTAAGAGAGATCATAAAAGCCTTCTACTTTTATATTTACGTTAACACTCAACATGCATTTCAGGTCTCTTCAGATCAGAGGCAAGAGACAGGAACAAATGTACACAAAATGACAAAGAGCTTTCCAAAGGGGAGGAGTCCCTCCAGACCCTTTGACATGTGATATGCACTCAACTGTAGCTATGTATGACTATTTTACAGGCATTTTGCATAAATCCGATAGAGGGAGCCTTCCATACCACCCTGACCATGCCAGAGTGTTAAGTTTTACAGTTAAACTGTAAACTGGTAAAACTGCACTGCATCGTCATTGAATCAGGAGTGAAATCTCAGGGAATACTGTGAACCCATGTGGATTGTTTGCTTTGTTTCATCTTTGTCTTCAGGGACAGTGCTCAGCTGTGAAACTGGAACACTCAATGTAAATCCACTGAATGCTGTTACCCTGCGGAAGAGTTCAAGAGCAAGAGCTTTGAGGGGAAGACCCCAACTCTATAGACTATAAGTTTTATATGGACACTAAATAGTATGTGGCATGGATCCTTGAGCAGTCCTCCTGCAACATGAGCCCAGACATACATGACTTGGGGGAAAATACCAAGATCATTTTAAAATCAGATGAGAAACGTATGGCAGAAGCTGTCACCCGTGCCACTTTCCTTGAACAGGTAGTTCTATGACTTGTATTTATCAGGTGATGTGAAAACCCAATGCCCCTGGTTTGGAAGCAAAGGTTTACATTTGCCACTCTCAAAGTTTTTGTACCAAATTGGCTTTCTTCAGTCCTTTAGTTTCATGTAGGGAGTATGTGAGAGGCTGTGATGTTTCTTGCTCTGTCAGCCAGAAGACAGAGTATGTGTGTATTTAAAAACTGTCAGTCTTCTGTGGAGCAATCATGAACTGTCAATAACATGACAGCATTTTATACTGAGTGTGGCAGGGGAGAGGGACAAGATATAAATAAGCATTTGCTATTACCAACCAGAAGGAATGGAGGCTGACAAGGAAATTTTTATGTAAACCCACTGGAAGCAACTTTTTTGTGATTGGCTCCCAGGATAAAAATAAGACCTAGTACTAAAGAAAGAAAAGCAGGAAATAGAAAATACGTGCTTAAATTAATGGAATGAATATCCAGAAGTTTCAGACACTGCACTCTTCATCAAACAATTTTTTTGGTAACTTACAGATTAATTGATTCATGTACAGCACAAGTGATTTGCTATGACAACTGACTTTGGTTTGGGTTCTCATGCAAAATGCATCAATGTCATTTAGGTTCTGCAAATAAAGTGGAATTTCCCACTGCAGCCTTCAGGTAACAAAAGCCTTGACAAATTTGACAGAAACAGGAGGGCAAAAGGATTCCTTATGAGAATTTATCACACAGGCCTGAAGGTTATTACAGTTTAGTGGCTTCTACAAAGAAGCAGTATTTAAGATTCCTCCTAAACAATACCAGGCATGCCATAGGTTGGAGTGAGAAAATTCCTCTGCACCTTTGAGGGGCAAACCAAACCTAACAAACAAAAAACCCGCAAACAACAACAACAACAACAATCACCCCACTCCTTTTCCCAACTAGAATTGCTTTTCCCATGCCTCCTGGGCAAATGCTAGGGGTTTTATAGCTTTTAAAATTATCCTTTAAACATAACAGACGGCACTACAGCCAGCTTCTTCCTAGTTGGGTAAAAAACTATTTTAATGGAACAAGAGCCTGCAAACAAAATTGATTTAATTTTTTTTTCTTTTTAAAGGTGATGGCACCTGCCCAGCAAGCCATGTCATTGAAAGTCCATGCACTACCTTTCAGATTACATCCTGGATTGCTGTATCTGGAGAGCTGTGGTGACCTGAGTACTTTCACCACAGAGGGAGAACAGCTAGCAGAGAGGAGAATCCAAAGAGGAGAACATGAATGGCCACACAGTCTTATTGTTGTTGTCAGGGAAACTGTACTTCGAGCTGACTTTTTAGTTATTCCTCAGCAGAGTACTTCTGTCATACATACACATACTGCAGAGGAAAATCATCTCTGGCAAGTGGGTGGATGAGTTTGTCAATAAGCACCTTTTTTTTAATACTCTCATGCACAGACTCCAAAGGGGAAGATCATTCTACAAAGACTATTAAGCAGATTGCAAGCGGACCTTCATTGGGATCTCAGTTGCAACTCATCTGTTTGTGGTACATTACTGTCCTGCATCTCTGTAAAGTTTGGCAACATGTAGTTGTGGGGTATGATGATACATCATCCTGGTGGAAGGAGCTGTCAAAAGCAGTATCAAAGAACTGCAAATTTTCAGTACTTTGGTTTAAATTAAAATCTCATGTTGTAGAATGAAGTCCTTCAGATACAAAGTAAAAAAATGGTGTACAGAATTCTAAAATCATTCTTTATAAAAGGTTGTTGATGTGCAAACTGTACTAAAACTAAAAACTGTCTTAAAGAAGTGCTCTTTTGGCTCAGTGAACTTCTCCCTCAATGGCAAAACATTATTTTTGTCTTAATGATGGAACAACATCCAAACCCGAAAGCACAGGTGTTTTGCAATAGGAGGTAGTGGCTTGTTACCGTCCCATGAAGAAGGGCACTCTCTGTATAGTCTCATTTAAAATGTTGTTTTTCAGAGCAGATGCTATGAAGAAAGAAGCTAGCATAGCTAATTTTACGTTCCTTCAGATGCTGGGAACCCCAGACTGTACAGCATCAAGCAGGGCACAACAAGTTGTACAGATCCCATCCATATTACCCTATTTAGGTAATTTGAAGTAATTAAAAATTTTCTTAGAAAAAACCAACTCTATTCATCTCTTCTGCTGTCAAACAAAAGCAATGTTCACATGGGACCTTACTTGCACTTCTAGACAAAGGCATGGACACACATGTACTGCTGGGTGGCATTTGCCATTTTGAGTACCATTAGGACTGCCTGCAGGCTCCCTTCTTATAATCAACCATCCAAATTTATTCTGTGGCCAAGGGACATCCCTGGAGGTCCATCTGTAGAAGCAGCACAAAGCAGCACAGGCTCGGCCCAGGCACATGGATCACTGATTCTTCACGTACCATGTTATTTAGGTCAGGATTGCTCCATATACTTCTGCACTGAACATTTATTTAAATTACAGTACCAGCCCTGTCACTGACAATGTCAGTCCCCACAGATCACCAGCATCACCTCTTCAGTCTGCATGGCACTACAGGGTGCTGGTACTGGGGTGGGGTCTGCTTGTCCTCTGTTTGGAAAACACTGAAGGTGAGGGCAAGAAATATGTCCCCTGTGAATACAGTACATCTGTGAAAATTTTTATCTGTACTGCTAAAGTAAAGGTGTATGTTTGTACACTGAAATGAAGAAAAGTTTATAATACAGAAATTGGTATGTACAGCTAATGGTAAGAATAAACAGGAGGATGGAGGGTGGCACACAGGGTAATGCAGAAAGCAAGCTCAGCCTGTCCAGTGCACCCTTTACCAGGAACGTCACAATTTCTTCCGTCTATCATTTAAGCAAATGAGGTGAAATACATCATTCTCTCATGTTGATGGTATTTGTATTTCATGTTATGAACAGCCACTAAGTGGCTGAAGGCCCATCATTAGTTTTCTTTTGAATCAGCTGTGGTGTGCATTTTGCATGTCATTTCTGTAGTTTCAAAGTACTCATGACAACCTATGAGGCACAGAAAATTCTATGAAGCCTCACCAGAAGAAACACTCCCTTAATGACTTTTTTTTTTGGTTGACTTTCAAATACAATCATATTTTTCATAATCTCTCATTATACAAATATTTTTAACCTTAGCACAAGCAGTTCCAGGATTAACTCTTAAGGACAGATATATTACAGTTCTACTTTTTATTTATTCAAATGGTATGAGTTCTTTAATAATAAATCATGCTGATGACATTTGAAGGAAAACAGTGATTTCAAAAGTTACTCTACGTGAAGAATTTTTATCAAAGCCCCATTTATGAAAAAATCCTATTTAAAATGATTCAGTCAATGAAATAGTATTTCTGTCAATACCACAGTGGCATTTCACACAGTAAAAACTGGGATGCCACCTTAGATTAGGAATCAGCTTTGTTTACGAGCACTAGTGTCATGTATTGCCTGAAAAGAATGCTGTTTTAAAAATAAAGTTAACAGCATTGCTTCACACCTGCAGAAACACATATAGAACTATTCCAGACTAAGTGATAAAAGAAGTTCAGACATCTTCCAATTATATATGCATTCAGCATTGGAAAGTCAGCCTCTAGGTCAGTATGAGCAAATTCTCAGCCTTGTCTGAGGTATTTTTGTTTTGTAGTTTATTGTTGCAAATCTTACAGACATTAGCGCTCTGTTGAATAAAGGAATGTAGCACAGTAAATACATCACAACAAAATAACTGGCCAGAAACCTCTACCCTGTCCCAACCAAAGCAAAAAGCCCACTCTTCTCCCCTCTGTCTCTCCCCCAAATCAAACCAGCACAACTTCATTAGAGAGGTCAGAGACCTGTGGCAGAAAACATCAGAGTAATTACATTCAGTAGATGTGCAATATCAACATTCCAGGCTCACATATATTTATATATATATATTTATATTTATATATAGAGATCATTAAATGTTTACAAAGAACAATATTGTTACAAATACAATACTATGCTTTTCCTAACGCTTTACAATAATTTCTTTTTATCCCCTTTACAGAACAACAGTACAACTTCATAGTCCAGGTACTGCGCTAAATATATACAAGAGATCTAAACCATGTTGCTGTCGTGAGAAATGCATTTCTTTAGAAAAGAAGGAAAACTAGCAAACTTGGAAATCCAAACTGAGACTCAGGATTCAAAACAAACGTGAAATTTCTCAAAAATAAAAATACAAGGGATGTTTCATCCTTAATGTAAACACTGAAGAGTTAATTAGACTGTATGAAGCAGCAAGGATGAAAGATAAAGAATTCTGGTCTGTCACTGAAGAAGGAATGTAAACCTTTGAAGGAATGTTCCTTTGCATCTGTTAAAAATCCCCATATCTGATCTATCAAACTGCTGCAACAGTCTAGAGAACAGCCAGCTTTCCCTTTTGAGTTCCATGTTCTTGAAACTCTTTCTGTTTACAGAGTAAAATGGGATTGTTTACAGACTGTTCTCAGAAGTGTGCACACACTATAGACCTCTCAGTTTAGAAATCTTATGCACATACTGTAATTGGAAAAATGAGATATTTTTGCTAAACTAGTCCTGCAAGCATTCAGTCGCTTAATGTTAAGCATCTATTTAGGATGAACAGTAACTTCACAGACTCCTGGCTGCAAGATTTCCAAAGAAACAGTTGTTTCTTCTCTAAATATATTTGCATGTTCAGATCTTCATAATTTCCCAGTGAAGTGAGTTAAAGACTTCACCACATGGGCTAGACAAAACCACAGAATCAAGTGAAGTGGAGCGCATACACATTGCAGGAAGCAGGAGCATGATAACTTTGTCTTCAAGAGTTCACTAAGTTTCATCAGGCAATGTATGGAAAGGCTGCACTGTAAATAATCTTCTAAATTGTACATGGTTATATACCATATTTACATTTATTACTATATATATGGAAAGTTCTAGAAAAAAAGGTTCAAATTACCATAAATCAGACGTCTACAGTTAAACAATATACTCACAAGCCATTAATTATCTTGTTGCATCAGTCAGGCAGCAGAGTTAAGTACTAACCTGGAATACTAATACCATTCTCTTGTGCAATCTGCTATTCTGGAGCCTTGGATTATGTAACAACAAGAAATGCAGTAAAATCAAGTCATCGTACATTAATCTCAACACTGAAACATATCCCCTTACTACAACAGTTTATGCACCCTTCATTATGTCCCTTAAATATCTGTGTCGCACAGAAATACAGTTTTATCCTCCAATTCTAATCAAGCCATGGTTATCCATAATTTTAGAAAGCCAATAAATGGACCTCTGACAAGAGTGCTCAGTGGTTCTCAGCAGTGTTTGCAACAAGTCAACATGCACACACCGACTTCCATGAATCCCTACAGCAATGTCTAGGATCATCACTGGACTGCAAGCAAGGCTTAGATTGCACAGCTCACGTCACAAGAAGTGGGAAGCAAGTGACTAAGAACAACACCACATTTGCAAAGCAGAAGTGGTGTGTGACTGTGTGTTGTCTGCTCTTGTTTTCATCTCACTGAGCCTTTGTATTACAGTAAAACACAGCATAAACTGTTTCTTTAAAAGAAATCAACATACTAGCCTGGACTAAACACATGGTTCAACTTCAGTATAAACACCAGTATACAGTCCTGGAAAAAAGGTAACTACAGACAATGTAGAATTCTCTCACTAGGAAGAAAAGCTACTGCTTCTTTTTTATTTTGAACCCTCTCAAAAAACAAAGAACCCAACCCAGCCCCCTTTCCCCCTTTTGTCTCTAGCATGCAACTTAGAGGCTAATCAAACACAAGATTTCATACATCCCTACAGTTTCTCATCTTCATACAAGTGCATATAGTACACACATATCTCTTATAAGTGCCATATATATGGGAAAAAATTCACAAGCTAAATTATGCAACAAAATAAGTTTATTCCTGCCTCATCCTTTCCACTGTTACCTATATCATCAACTAAAGAGCAAGTCAATAAAATTAGGTCTTTGGACAAAAATATATGTTAAAACTGGCTCAGAGAACAAAATTACTTAGAACAGTCTGCAGATCTCTTATATTCAAACTTCATAAATAGGAAGCACAATTTTCAAAATGTCTATATACACTGGCACACATGGCTATGTGCACTAAAATTGGAATTAAGAGCCTAGAAAAAGTAGCTATTCAGCAAATCCCCTCACTACTTCTCTTGTGGCTATTTAAAGATCCTCCCCCCCACTTCTTTATCCTCTAAAATCAGGAAGGGACTATAAAAGACAAAGCAGAAGAAAATTAGGAGATAGAAACCTAGGGGCAGAGAGGGGGAGGCAGCTGTAAAAAATGCCTCCCAAATTTCTTAGTGTAAGTAATGCAAGTATAATATTTCAGCAACTCAAGGAGCATCTTTCAGGGTCCTACTATCATGAAGAACTTATGATGGAAGGGAATTAAAAGGTGTGTATTTGGACAGTTAATTTTACAACAGCTGCATTTACTGAGTCTTCATAAGCAGGCAATTTTTTCTGAGGGCAAATCAATCCTTTTGGTATTCCACTTTCCCCACAGACATAAACCTTTAGTACTGAGCTTAGTGCCTGTGGGAAAATACAGCAAGAAAAGCAAAGTCACAGGCAGGATATCCAAAAGAACACTTTGTACCCTAAACTTCTGTCTGTTTGGTAAAGACATCTTTCATTCAGCAACATTTAATTTACTTGGTTTGTAAAATTATAGCCACAAAAATAAAATAGATTATGTAGAATGAAATAGAGCCATCTGTCAATGCTGCTGTAAACTATGCTGCTATTTTCCTGTTTTGCATGTGGAGCTGTATGAAGTTTCACTTGTAAAAAGATGCAACCAAAATAGTTCCACAGATATATTTTGTCCCTTACCAAAATGCAGAAAAATGGTGGGAAGAGGAGGAAAAAGGATGGAGGAGAGAGCAGCAGTGTATTTGTGTCTGTGACGGGGGGAGAAAGAAAAAAGTGTCTCTGCAGACACAGAAATGCGGCACTAGAGAGACAAGCACTAATGAGGAAAAACATCTTCCATGCACACTGTGGCGGTGAGGTGTCAGCTTCAGATGTAAACTGGTTGCTCTTGTGCAGTCAACAGTCTGTACATGGCAGCTGGCATAGTCTTCATATGAATCTAGAGGAAATAAGCCAAGTTAGTCGATGTTCCTAAATATGCATACCTCATGTGAAGGACCCAGATAAAGTCATACAAGGCAGAAAAAAGGGTAGAACTTGAGAGTTTTCATATAAAATATTGCAAGTGATGATTTTATGAAACAACATGTTGAGTATTGATAAACCATGTAAAACTGTGGACATTTCATATTTTCCGGGTAGAGTTCTTCTAAAGCACAGAACTTAATTATTTCACAGAAATAATGAAAGAAATAGTGTGCAGGCTTGCTCTCACTTCAGCTTTGTGGATTTGATTAGCAACAGGCCAATAGAGGTAGAACCGCAGAACTATGGAACAGTTTGAACCGGAAGAGACCTTTGAAGATCATCTAGTCCAAACTGCCCTGTTGCAGGTATCGACGTTTTTCACTAGATCTGGTTGCTTAGAGCCCCATCCAAGCTGGCCTTGAACACTTCCAGGGATGAGGCATCCACAGCTTCTCTTGGCAACCTGTTGGAGTGACTCACCAACCTTATAGTGAAGGATTTCTTCCTATGCCTGTTCTAAATCTACCCTCTTTCAGTTTAAAACCATTGCCTATTGTTTGGCACTGGAGACCCTGGTAAAAAGTCTCTCTCCATTTTTCTTAGAAGCCCCCTTTATACATTGAAAGGTTGCTGTCAGGTCTCCCTGGAGCCTTCTCTTCTCCAGGCTGGACAACCTAAACTCTCTCAGCCTTTTCTCACAGGAGAGGTGCTCCAGCCCTCTGGCCCTTTTCATGGCCTTCATCTGTATCTGCTCAAGCAGGTTCATGCCTTGGTTATGGTGAGGACCCCAGAATTGTACACAGCACTCCAGGCGGGGTCTCACAAGAGCAGAATATAAAGGGAAAGATCACCTCCCTGCTGGCCACACTGTTTTTGATCGCAGCCCTGGATACAACTGCTTTTTTGGGCTGCAAGTACCCATTCCTGGCTCATGTCCAAGTTTCCTTCCACCAAATTCCTCTCTGCAGGGCTGTTCTCAATCCCTTCAGCCCCAGTCTCTATTGATGTTGGAGATTGTCCAAACCCAGATGCAGGACCTTGCACTTGGTCTTGTTGAACTTCACATGGGTTACATGGGCCACTTTTCTGGCCTATTCAGGTCCCTCTAATAGCATCACTTTCCTTAAGCACCGCTGATCTTGATGTCACCTTCAAACCTGCTGAGAGTGCAACTCAATCCCACTGTCTATGTCACTGAAAAAGACATGACAGACAGAGTATTGGTCCCAGTACAGTCCTCTGAAGGACACTGCCTGTTACTGGTTTCCACTGGTTGTTACTGGTAACAGCAATGAACTGCACTATACTGCCTAGACACATTGCTGTTCTTACCTCACCAACAGCATTTGAGAGGATGTGAACAATTTTCTCATGGGGTGTTGCTACAACGCTCTGCGCATTGATTTCAATGATCCGATGGCCAACTCGCACACCACCTCGCTCTGCTATGCCTCCTCTCATAAGACTACAGATCTGGAAGGGAAAGGACAAATTTATCATGGGCTGGATAAGGAACAGAGACTTTTGATTACCCATTTTTGCCTGCAAGCTATGAATCAACATTTAAACACAGAGACTTGCAACAAATTCTAAGATGCCATCAATTGCTGACTCAAAGTAAAATTTGTTAGTGACAAGTAACTAATGGATATTTTCTTCCAAGAGCAGAACAAACTGTCAGAAAAGGCTGTTTCTGTTGTACATTACATGTCTTGTGGTTTGGAAATTTATGAGTGTATGAAGGACCTCCATTTAACAATGTTCATTAGGCAGATGCCTTACAACAAAAAGGATCAAGAACAGGCTTTTGCTTTTGAAATCATGCAATGGCTTGATTAAAGACTTGATTAAAGGTTACGATGCATTCTGAAAGCAGACTTCGACACATTTTTTGTTTTTTAAGATGAAACAACTCTTTTGTTCTTCTGGCTGACTCTGAAGTTGTGAAGTAGAGTCAAAGACAAAGAATAACTCTTATTAACCCAACTTTTATATCTTTGACTTAACGAATGTTTGCTGTAAGGGAGAAAATAGCAGCTTCCCTCTTCTCACACTGAAACTTACCCACAAATGGAGAGGAAGTTTCATGTATGTTAAAGCTTGATCAGGAAGTGTGGAAGTTACTTACAATCCCATTCTGCACACTGAAGCCCAACTGATATCTGAGGTCCGGTCTTCTGATCAAGACTGTGGTTACTGGAGGACATCTAACTATGTTCAGTTTGATCCGGGCCTGGTTTTTCAAACCCTGAAAAAAACCCAACAAATTGAGAGTTAAACATTTAACATAAGCAAAAAAAAAAAATCATTAAAACACCGACATGGGAGCAATCCCAAATAAATAATCTTTGTATGCATTGTAGCAGAATCTGATCACTGAATGTCAGACACAAACATCAGAATATTCAGTGAAATGAATGATAAAACGTCAAATTTTTCTTGCGAGAAAGCTAGCACAGTTGTTTCAGGAAAACTAGATTCCTGTTGGCAGTTTCTTCATTTGGTAACAGAAATCACGCATAGAAGGAATATTAAATTGGTCTATGCAGCTCACAAAAAAACCCCAATGACTTTTAAATAAATAGCTAAGACAGTTGCAGAAAAGTTGCTTCCCTAATGAAATATATTAAATTCTGTCAAGCAAACAGCAGGTCCTACTTGTATCACCCTTGCATAAGCAGCGCTCAGAATTTTCATTATTCACAGAATCACAAGATGGGTCAGATTGGAAGGCACCGCTGTGGGTCATCTGGTCCAATCTCCCTTCTCAAGCAGCATCATCACAGAGTACATTACACAGGATTGTGTCCAGATGGTTCCTGAGTATCTCCCGTGAGGGAGACTCCACAGCCTCTCTGGGCAATCTGTTCCAGAGCATGGCCACCTATACAAGTTACTCCTTTATGTTCAGGTGGAACTTCCTGTGAATCAGTTTCTGGCTGTTGCCTCTTTGTCCTATTGCTCAGCACCACCAAGAAGAGCCTGGCTCCATCCTCTTGTCACCCTCCCCTGAGGTACTTACAGACACCGATAAGGTTGCTCTCAGTTGTCTCTTCTTGAGGCTGAACGGGTGCAACTCCCTCAGCCTTTCCTTGTAAGAGAGATGTTCCACTCCCTCAGTCATCTTCATACCCCTCCCCTGGACCCACTCGCTCAAAGAACTCTATGTCCCTGTTGCCCTGAGAAGGCCAGAGCTGGACACAGCACTCCAGATGTGCCTCACCAGGGCTGAGTAGAGCAGGAGGATCACCTCCCTCAACCTGCTGGCAATGCTCTTCCTGATGCACCCCAGGATACCACTGGCCTTCTTGACCACAAGGGCATACTGCTGGCTCATGGACAGCTTGTTGCCCACCAGGATCCCCAGGTCCTCCTACACATAGCTGCTCTGCAGTAGGTCACCCCAGCCTGTGCTGGTGCCTAGGGTTGTTCCTTCCCAGGTGCAGGATCCTGCAGTTGCCCTTGCTGAATTTCAGTAGGTTCCTCTCTGCCCCTCTACCCTCCCTGCCTGTTGAGGTCCCTCTGAAGGGCTGTGCAGCACTTGGGTGCTCTGAGCTCTGAGTCATCAGTGAACTTGCTGAGGAGGCATCTGACCCTTCACTGAAGACATTGATTAATCAATTAAAAAATACTGGACCAGTATGGAACCCTGAGGGACACTGCTAGCTACAGGCCCCCAACCTGACCCTGTGTTGCTGATTATGACTCTCTGGGATCTGCCATTCAGCCAGTTCTTTGTCCACCTCAGTGCCCACTAACTCAGTCCACACTCCCTGAGTTTGCCTATGAGGATGTTGCAAGAGACAGTGTGGAAAACCTTGCAGAAGTTGAGTTAGACAACATCCACTGCTCTCCCCTCATCCATCCAAGTATCTATTCTTCTGTAGAAGGCAATTAGTTTAGTCAAGCATGATTTACCTTTAGGGAATCCATGCTGACTGCTGCTGATCACCTTATTGTCATCCATGTGGATAGAGATGGCCTCCAGAATGAGATGTCCCATCACCTCTCCAGGGATTGGGTGAGGCTGACTGGACAGTCATTCTCTGGTTCTCTTTCTTGCCATTTTTGAAGACCAGGGTGATATTTGCTTTTCTCTAGTCCTCAGGCAAGTCTCCAGATTGCCATGGCCTTTCAAAGATGATGGCCAGCACTCTTATTGTGGTGTCTGCCAGCTCTCTCAGCACTCATGGATGCATTGTATCAGGGCCCATGGACACATGGATTTTGAGTTTGCCAAGTGTTCTCTAAACCAATCCTCTTTGACCAAGGGAAGATATGCCTTCCAACATTCCTTTACCCTGATCTCCTGGGTCAGAGATTCCTGAGGGCTGGTCTTGACAGCAAACACCAATTCAAAGGCAGTGTTCAGTAACTCTGCCTTGTCTATGTCCTCTGTTACCAGAGTGCCCCCTCCATTTAATAACAGGTCCACATTATCATTTGTTTTCCTTTTCATATTGATATATTTGAAGAAGCCCATCTAGTTTTCCTGGACAGCCTTGGTCAGATTTAAGTCCAAATAGGCATTGGCCTTCCTTGTTTCATCTCTCATTACTCTGACAATCTCTCTACATCAATTCCAAGAGGCCTGACCCTGCTTCCGTCTCCTGTGTATTTCCTGCTTATGCTTCAGTGAAGACAGGAGTTCTTCATTCATTCATGCAGGTCTCTTGACCCCTCTGACATTGCTCATTGGGATACATCGTTCTCGAGCCTGGAGGAAGTGATCCTTGAATATCAACCTTCCCTGTAGGACGTCTTCCCATGGGATTCTGTCAAGATCCCTGAAGAGGCTAAAATTAGCCCTCCCGAAGCCCATAGTTGCAATCTTTCTTGCTCACAGGCTGGCCCCAATTGTCACACCTCCAACAAGGCTTCTCCTGTTTGTTGGATGAGGTCAAGCAGCACACCCATTCCTTGTGGGATTCTCCACCACCTGTGATAGGAAGTTGTCATCAGTGCTTTCCAGGAACCTTCTGGATTGCTTGTGCTTTGCTGTGTAGCTTCTCCAGAAGATGCCAGTGTAAAGTCCCTCACAAGAACCAGGGCCTGTGACTTCGAGGCTGCTTTGAGCTGCCTGTAGAAGGCCTTATCCACCTCTTGATCAGGCATCCTGTAGCACAAACCCACAAGTGTCATCCTTACCAGTCTTATATTTTATCCTAACCCATAAGCTCTCTACTTGCTCATCATCTATCCCAAGACAGGGCTCGATACATTCCAAATACTCTTCCCCTCTTCTAGATGAATTATATCACATTCATCCTAAACTCCTTGCTGCCAGAAGAAAATTGAAGAAGAAAAATTTATTTTTACTGTCAGCATGGTAGAATACGTATTACCCAGAGAGGCTGCCGAGTATCCAGTCTTGGAATTATTTAAATCCTAGTGGGCACAGCCCTAAAAAGCCTGCTCTACTTTAAACCAAAATGTTCGTCTAGGCCAGCTATAGGCGTGACTGCCAGACTCAGAGACTGCCTTCATATGGCTCTATGAAAACAAAAATGTAATAAACCACAAATAAATGCAATCTGACCCCTTGTACAACTTCAAGGATTTCAAGCTCTTGGAGATTGTTAAGAGAGATTTTTGAAATGCTTCATTCACACAAAGTATTAGCCGTAGATCCAGACATACACAAAATCCACATAAAGAACGAAATGCTTTCAAAAAAATACAGCAGCTTTCAGTTTGCTTAATTAAATGCCTACCAATTCCAGTATCTGCTTCTGAATTCCTTTTATATGTACAACTGAAATATAGGTCTCACTGCAATCAAGGTGTCAGACAATGACTTCAAATGATTAATTCTGGAAAATAATTCCTAATAGCTAAGGTAATACACTGAAGTCACTACAAACAGTTTACTGCTGCTGATTCTGTTGAGCTGAGCTCCAGATTCAGCAGTGACTTGAGTAACTAAACTGGAATCCTGGCAGGATGAAATACCTTTAAGTCTGTTTTCTTGTCAGTGCCTTAAACCGGATGCAATTAACATTGGATGCAAAAACCTGCCCTCACTTCCACACAGTGCTGAGCTCAGTTTGGCTCATTCTCGAAAGTGGCTCCAAGAGAATGAATGGGTGTCTGAACACAAAATTACAAAGGTCATGGCTGTGGGAATTGCCTGTACTCCACTCGCAGGAGAATGAAGGTTTGAACTCCACCTCTTCCATGACTATGAACTCCTTGACTCTAGTGAGGAATTACCAGTGCACCTCACATGCTCAACGGCCATTCACTTTTTATAGGCAGGTTATGACAACAATACACACTGTAGAAGACAGGAACTTATCAACCTGAATGATGCTGTGTGGGTATGATGTTTCTGGAAAAGTCAAATGGGCTTTTGCCTCAGCATTCTAACCCTGAAGGGTAGGAGTTATGCAGAGTACTGGAGATACACATTTCTATGAGGAATTTAGGTGTCTAACTTCAGTCACCTGAATTCACTCAGGGTACATGCCCTGAATAGGCTTGGTATCATCATGCTCTTACTTCCTTGATGAATGTGCAAGCTACTTATACGTATTTCTTGGGGGGAAAAAAGTAATGTGGTCCCTAACAAAAATACTTTTAATTTTACAGAAACTGTATATATTTCAGTAGTATGCAGACTGATAACATAAACTGACCAGAAACAAAAAAATTGCAATGCTGACCAGCTTTCTTTGTTTATCTAGTTCCTGAGTATGCTTCTGGTAGTAGCTAGTACCAGATGCTTCTGAAAAAGATACAAGTAGCACAATCCTATTAGGGAATAGCCTTAACACATGGAAAGTTTTTCCAAGCTCCATCTGTTTGCAATTGGTTTATGGTAAATTAGGAGCAGAGATTACCACACATAGTATGAATTATCTTGTTTGAAGTGCTTGTGACATAAGTTTATGCACATAATATTATCATCTTTTCATAAGAGTCCTTCCAGCATGCTAAGGAAATCTGAAATCTAGGATATTTTTACCATATTTAATGACCTGCACTTAGATCATTCATATATATACTTGTTTCCAAAAGTGCTATATGAATAACTCTAGATGAGTGGTTATGAAGATCTGCAAACATACATATCATTTCTCTTTAGAAAGGAAAAAAAAAAAAAAAGGCTGGCAGTTCCTCTGGAAACTGTGGTATCAGTGAACAAGAGAAAGGTCGGCATAAGCTGGAAACAGCAAAGCTGGTTGGTTCTGTATTGAGAAAGTACTGATGAGCACAACAAAACCTCCATCTGAATAAGAGAAGTGTAACCTATCACAGTTCTAGAAATAAAAATTATGTGGGATGGGAAACAATCACAAAGAGCCTAAATTTGCAGGGAGTTTTGTTTTGATGCTGCTGGCACAAAGATATTTAATATGACTTTTTTTCTTCCTTTCTTTACAGATTGTCGTGGGTTGACCCAGGAAGGGTCAGTCTTTCAAGTGACCTATGGTGCAGGAAGTAGTGCACCTTGCTTCCTGGGAAACAGAGCCAGTGACCAGCTAGTTTTGAGTATTGATGGGTGTATAATCCAATTAAAAGTTGTTCCGCCTCCAGAGAAAAAACCATATTTAAGAGAGCTACACCTGAGAAAAAACCCTCTTTTCCTGTCCTGTCGCTGCCAGAGAAGCAAGTCCTATGCTTCTCTCACTGGTAAGGCTGGGCCCTTGCCCTTTCCCCCCCCATCCCTCTTCAGAGCAGGGAGGGGGGGGAGGTTTGGAAG
>VZTJ01003200.1:32749-44565 GCA_013397795.1 Orthonyx spaldingii
GTTCCACAACAAGCAGAGATCTTTTTCTCCTGGGCGGCTGCTAGTTGTGAAGCTGAAAACCATAAGAACTGTATTTCTTGTGGAGAAGTCAACATGGTAAAGCAGGAGAAAACTCCTCTCCCTAAATGACTGAAGAAAGACTAATTTAGAAGTGGTAAACTGACTGAAAGTCAAAGTGTTGGTTTTTTGTATTGTCATTGAAAAATGGAGAGGTGGGAAGAGCAAAAGTGTTCTGACGGTTTTGTTTTAGTTCTTAAGTTTTTTCCTTCCTTTTAGGTCTGTTAATAAACTTTCTTTATACCCTTTAAAGTTTGAGCCTGCTTTACCTACTCCTAATCCTTATCTCACAGCAAAATTAAATAAAATCTAGTAAGTGTACTGGCGTTTAGCCAAAAAACTCAGGTGAACGAACTCAAACCACTACACAGATGTAAGGCTGTTTTTGTCATATTTTCAGTATGTCACACAGGCTATCACTTCTACTCAATGAATCTGAAATGACTGGTTCAGTGACTTATGCATCTATTACTTATCAGAACTCAACATTTTGGGAAGTCTGAATGGGAAGCCTTTATAACAAACATCTTAGTACAAGTATTAAGAAATAATCCATGAAGAAAAAAAATTAAGAATTTACTCTGTACCCTTTTTTACTTGGCAAATTTACCTTGTAAATGGAGAATTTATTTTGCAATTAAAAAAAATACAAAATGAAAATAAAGTTACATAGTACATCTTGTTACCAAAAAGTTGCCTAAATGAATAAGTAAGTCTAACAGGTATATTCCTAAAAATCAGAGAAGAATGTCTGTATAATTTACCACTGGCATTACATTAAGTGTGTGCATGTGACAATTTGTAGAACTAGGCCAGATCATTTCAATAACTAAGTAATTTCATACAGCTTTGTCTCAAATACTCTCTAGTGATGTACCTTTCCTGTTCTTTAAACTCTGATGTTCAAATACCTCCTTTATATGCTACAGCTGCCCCAGACACTGTTCAGTTCCAGATGACTGCAAGCTTTTGGCAGTCACATACTTTGCTGACAACTAGAAGAAAGCTCTTCCAATTAAAATATCCCATTTATCCAAGTGAAGAAAAGCACCACACTTTCAAATAACTTGGGCAAAGACGCCACCGAGGGTATGTCTTTAAGCCAAAGTTTTAAAGCTTTAAAAATAGGTATAAACAAATGATCAAAAAAGCATTTACTCAATTTCATCCAAATACTAAGAGGTATTTGACAGCTAATATGGCTTATGACAATATTAGGCACCTGTGCCTCCATTTGTGACATAAAATTTCAAGTGTATATCTGGTAATATCTTCCTTCTGAACAAAATATTCCCTTGTAAAGTGCACAGAGGTCTCTCATGATAACCTCATAGCGAAGCTCAGGAAGCGGATGGTGAGGTAGATAGAGAACTGGCTTGAATGGCAGAGCTCAGAGGGTTGGGATCAGTGGCACAGGTCTGTATGGATGCCTGTAGCTAGCAGTTTCCCCCAAGGTTCCATACAGGGCTCAATTTTATTTAACTTATCATCAGAGATGGAGTGCCTCCTGAACAAGTTCACTGATGACACAAAGCTGGGAGGAGTGGCTGATACCCTCAAGTGCCATGCAATCCTTCAGAAGGACGTTGATACGCAGGAGGGATGGGCAGAGAGGAACCTTCTGAAATTCAACAAGGGCAAATGCAGGACCCTGTATCTCAGGAGGAATAACCCCAGGTCCCAGCACAAGATGTCCATGAGCCAGCAGTGCCCTTGTAGCTAAGAAGGCCAATGGTATCCTGGGGTGCATTAGGAAGAGCATTTTCCAGCAGGTCCAGGAAGGTGCTCCTGCCCCTCTACTCAGCCCGGTGAGGCACATCCGGAGTGCTGTGTCCAGCTCTGTGCTCCTCATGACAACAGAGAGACATAGAGTTCCTGGAGGAAGCAGGTCCTGTGGAGGACTACGAATATAATTAGGGTATTGGAGCACTTCACTTACAAGGAAAAGGTTGACAGTAGGACTCAATGACATTAGAGGTCTTTTCCAAACTAAAAAATGCTGTAATTCTGTGGAAGGCTGAGGGAGCTGGTCCTGTTCGGCATTGAGAAGAGAAGACTAAGAGGGGACCTCATCAATGTAAGTATCTGAGGGGAGGACACCAAGAGGATACAGTCAGGCTCTTCTTTGTGGTACAGAGCAATAGGATGAAAGGCAAAGGGCCAACACTGGAACGCAGGAAGCTCTACCTGAACATGAAGAATTTTTTTCCTGTGAGCATAGAAGCAGATTTTCAGAGAGGCTTTGGAATCCCCTTCTCTGGAAATACTCAAAAGCCATCAATACACAATCCTGAGTAACATGCTCTAGGGAACCCTGCTGGAACAGGGATGTTGGATTAGATGACTTCCAGTGGTCCCTCCTAACCTTCCCCATTCTGTGGTCCTGTGTGGAGCCAGAAAATTGGTGTAGCATAATTCACACAGTTTTTTAACACCATGAAATGGAATGTGCTATGCAAACATTTGGTAAGAATTTACTTAAGAGTTTTATACTTTCTGCTCTTCAATCATACCACCCTTTTAAAATGTGTAGTTTCCAGAAACATTTTCCCTACCTTTATAATGCTCTGACATGTTGAGAGTGGTAAACCAACCAAACTGGTCCCATTGATTGACATGATCTGGTCCCCTATGTTCAGCTTCCCAGACTTTTCTGCTGGTCCTCCATGCATCATGTTGGCTATGATAACTGTAGGCAAAATGGATCCCCAGCCAGACTCCACAATCACCACACCTAGGATTTCTCCCTTTTGCTTTTCAATGTAAACCTGTATAACAAGAAAAGGTGTTTAAAAAAAGAGTTTCTCTCACACGCATGAAACTGCCTAATATCACCCCCCTCCAAACATTCATAAAACCAACAAATATACCCCTCTTTGTTTGCAATCTGCCTTCCTAATTCAAAGGCAAAACAAAATAGAGTACATGTTTTACTACCTTGCATTTATATTCAAACATTAAATCAACACTACACAATACAGACTTAGTGCAAAACACCCCTCAGAAGTCATTTCTGCATACGAGGACAAGAAATTGCAGTGAAGGAAACCCGGGTGCCATGGGCTTAGGTGGCCAAAGCTAAATAGGAAGAGTTCGCAAGTGTTTACAACTGTGGACTGGAAAACCATTACTTGGTGTTTTTCAGTTGCACACTGGTTCATTTTTATTAAGCAAGCTGCAAAGCCTTCTGGCACATACAATTATTTAAAACCTGGAATCAGTCACTTTCAAAAACACCCATGCCTCTATAAATTTTATGTTGTTTACTGTAATTTTTTTCTTTTATTAATCTGCTTTAAATTCACTTTCAAACATGTCTGAAAACTGGTAAAAAGAACACAAACAGATGGTAAATCACTTGACTGCTGATAAATTTGAGGTTCACTGTTTGCCTTTGAAACAAAACTGATGACAGGGTGTCCTATTAGGGAAGATATTCTAGACTAACTGAGATGATTTATAGGAAATATTAATTTTTTTTTATTTCTGCCAACACAGGCCTGCAAATGATAAAGACCAGCTTAATACTGTTGTAGAAAAAAATGAGACATACATCTTTGCAATTTTCAGATTTGGAGAAGTGAATCAGGTCATCATTGTACATGTCCTGGGTATTAAGCAAGTCACTATATTCCTTCTGGCTAAGGTCTTCTGGGTTGATGCCATTTGCCCTCAGAAACTCTTGGTAGGCCACACTAAATGCTTGACCTATGGACTGTGCAATCAGCTGCGCCTGTAGCAGTTCCCAGAGAAGGGAAAAGAAAAGAAAAAAGTGAAACATTCTCATGATCATGTCCACTGATACTTTCTGTTACAATCACACTGTAAAATGGATCATCAAGCTGATGAACCTACAGGTTACCACAATCTAGTCTAAAAAATGTTTGTGCCTTACCAATCAATTTAAAAGACGCACAAAATGTCAACGCATTCACCTCTGCCATGAATCTAGCTCAGTAAGCAATTATAAACTACAAATATGCAAGGAGTCAGACCACTACATGGTGAAGGACAATAAGCCCCAGACTCTGACACTTTGATTTTTGCTTTTTCAACTGGCCAGTAAAAGTGCAAGCAGTGTCCAAAGCTGTGACTAGAAATACAGGAGCAGGAGCCTCAAAGCAGGCTGCATGTCAAATGATATTAAGAAAAAAATTCATTGGCTACTGTATTTCACACTAGATTCCTAAAAGGCTGTGCAAAACAGGTTTACATGTTATTTTGTGGAAATAATCCACAATTTTTATACTCTGTCAATTTTGGTATGAGATTACTTCTATCAGTGCTTGTCCTTTTTAACTTCAGCAGTGGGTCATGTATTCATCCGCAATCAGACAATATATTCAGACATTGGTTTAGAACAGATTACATAAAATAAAATCATTACATAAAATCAGCTCCTTATTCAAGATAACCTTCCCGTCTTCCTTGCTGTTACACTGTAGATTGGAAGACACGTGAGCATTTTATGAGAAACTGGTATTTGCACTTACTTCTCTTGAGTATTTTAGTCTGTCAAATTATTAGGGCTAACTTGACTAGGATCCTGAAAACTATGTATCTAACCACTTCAATCTGATATGTTTGATTTTACTTTTCAGCTACTGAAAGTTACTTTTACAAAGTGCATAAAATCAGGAAGTTATGCACATTGATTGTGAAGACAGGATATCAAGTCCTGCATAAGGTAACTTAGTAACCTGCACCATAAATTAAAATATAGTAATTTGTGTTTCTATTAATCATATTTTGGGATTGCTGAAATTACCAACTTTCTTTACTGGCTTTTTGATATGATGACAGCAACTACACCCCCAACACAAACTTCCTGAAAAACAGAAGTCACCTTTCTGGTATGTATCAGTGACTGATCCTCAATGCAAGATTTGGGATTAGAATTTCCCTATGAAAAAAGCATATCTGATACACTGTCCCTCTCTTATGCAGAATTTGAGCTGGTATTTGTAACCTGCAGCAACTGGACCATCCTATCACTTTTACTGGAAGGCACTCAAGAAGCTTAAAAATGGCAAGCATTTCTTTAAACACCAATTTCCTGTGACATGCCAGGTCCAAACATATACAAGGCAGACAAATACCTCTGCTTAGATGAAATATTCGTTGCAGTTGAAAAGCAAACAGGACCACTTACAATGGACTTCAGGCCTATCAAAATGTGCTTACTTTTCCACTCCTAGAAAATTACAAGACAGTGTAATTGCTTACATCCTCAGACTCAAAGACATGACAAATCATTTTGTACTGCCTCTTTCCGTCTTGAGAGGGGTGAGATGCTTCCACATTATCCTGGGAGTTAGAGCGTGGCATTCGCCTACGAGCCATCAAAACAACTATATTTCCTATATCAGCAATGTAAGAAATGGTCCGCAGGGGATGATCCATCATGGTTTCCTGGGGAATAAGAAAACCAACATAAGCAGCTACTTCAACTAAGTTCTTATTGCACATCTAGTATTATCAAAACACATAAATAGCTGTAAGACTTCTGTTAAGTGAAGTCTGTAATACCTGTCATGCATGAAGGGAGATACCAATAGAAGCCAAGAGCTTCACTTTCGCAAAATAAAACAGAAAGTTTTACAGGTTGCTTTTCCTATGGAAAAGCACATAGAGACCTCAGTTGCAGAACCTACATATGCTGGGCATGTACGTGTACAGGACTATGAAATAAATTATTGCAGCTAAACATTTTGGGCTACTCTGGGCACAATCAATACTTGATGCATAATGGCTCATAAGACATGAGCTGACTGCAATTATTTTACTCAAAAATTTTAATTATTTCTACAGTCAGACACACCAGAGTAATTGCCTCTATGAGATGGGTTTTCACCATGGATTTCTGACTACAGGGAAATACAAGAGCCAGCATGTTCTGAAGACAAATTTTAACAGGTAGGTGAAAGTCTATTCCAGTAGTCTACTCCGACAATACTGACAAAGGTGTCTATGTCTATACCTGTGTGTCTGCATTCAGTACTTTTATTCTCTGTGTAGAAATGAAGAGGTCCACTTCAGTCATAGGTTGAGATTCACCTTCTGGAGCCTGCAAATAAACGGATTAGAGTCAAACAAACACATTAGGTAGCATACTTACTAATAATGATGTTAGTTCATGAACAGGGATACACTAAGACACAGTCACTAGAACAACAATGTAGGATAGAGTATTAGACTGCAGAAGCAAAAGATAAACACAAAGATGTGGAAACTATATCATATATGTGAAAGTGAATTGGGTATTGTTTGAAAAAAAGTTAACCTCATAAGAGCTTGCCTGATATTTTTCCAGATTGAGTAAAATTATACCTGACTGCAACATGAACTATATAAAGATTTCTTGAAAAGCAATATGATTCAGAAAATATGATTTTCTGCACACTATGAATCCCACTTCAAAGAAGGTTTTTGTACAAACCATGAAAAGGCCTAGCAGCATCTCTTGCCTGAAGAATTTCTATATGGGCTAGCAAGTGGCTGCCAAGACCAATGGAAAAACCTGTACCACAGGAGGTACTGTTTGAGCTATTCATAATGCAGTTTTGGTAAGAAGATCTTTACAGACAGACAACATACTTTTCAAGCAGTAACCCACTTCAGAAGTCAGATTTTGTTAATAGAAAGCAAAGACCTGCAATATTTTTAAAATGACATTTGTTAAAAGATAATTGAAAGCTCCACAAACAAAACTTATTACAAAGATGAGTAAATCTCAGTATATTACTGTGTGTAGAAACTTTTTTTTTGCATCCAGCAATTTGACACTTCTGTGAGTCAAACAAAGCACTCTTACAGAAAGACAAAAGTTTCAAAAAGTGAAAAAAAAACCTCAAAACCAAAAAAACACACTTCATTTTAGTCCATCATTTTACAAAGTTACAACCTTTGCCATGTCAGTCCTGATTCTTTAATATGCATTTTGAGTACTGCCTGTAACCGTTTGATAAATCCAATCTTTATTCTATTTCTAACATGAAATGGCTAATGATAAGCAACAAAAAAATGGCCAATCAGATAACTGATTTCTGAGATATGTCAACTTGTATGGTAGCTCAGAAATAAATCTGAAAAAACCTTGCTGGATGCAGAAAATAAAACCACAAAATAAAAAGAAAGGAAAAAACCCTCCCAGAAAACAAAAGAACAAGCATAACATCAAGCTGATGGAGTTTGTACTGCACCTTCTTCCTGCTTTTGGCTAATTTCTGGGCCATCTGCTTAGCATGAAACAAACAGAGACAGAAGAACAGTTAGAGAAGAACTTACAGAGACTCCAAGTGAAGCAGGAATCTACACACTAATGTCAGGGCTCACAGTCTACTAGCAGATCTAAATTAGTTCCTGCTTAGATTAATTTACTTCTTTTCAGCTTAAAAAATGATAAAATTTAATGTTTAGCACAATTAATTTCAGAAATGAAAAGAAACAGCACCAAAAGAGTCAGGAAGAACACAAAAGGTTTTTTTTTCCACTTAAAATGTTACTTGCAACAAACAAGGTTATTTTGTGTGCGTTTGTTTTTGAGGGTTTTGGGGGGTTTTTTAAGAAACAGAACAGAGTTTCCCCTCACTTACAGCACTGTAAACCATGAGATTATTTCTTTCGAAAGCACACCAATGTAAAAGGTGACAGAAAAATTATAAGCCTTATTATTCCAGCTATTTCCAGCTATTGAAGTATGATATATATTTCAAATAGTCTTCAAAAAAACCAAAACCTCCCTAACACTATTCTACTATTTCCTTGAAAAATGGAATGACAGAAGGTAACTGTCACCTTCACTTTCTCCTCCTTCTGAGCAAATAAATCCATACCAATGTTCACACTGTGTTTCTGGTCAACAAATTTTCCTGTGACACCTACACAAAGAAATACGTCCACACTATCACATTTTTTTCAAGGAAGCAGTGGAGCATGTATTTCAGCTCCAGAAACACTTAAAAGAGGTTTCTACTAACAACCAAAATAAACAGATTGAAAACTTTAATTTAAAGTCTTGCAATCATGAATTCAAACCAGTGGTGAACTGAACTTACAGATCTGCTCACTGAAGGAATGCAACACTCACCAGGCTGGCAGTTATCCCTTTGCTTCCAACAGTAACAGCCTCTTTGTTAATTAAATTTACAGGTGTGCTTGTGGTGGGAAGGAGCCTTATTATTATAAATTCCATACAGATTCAGCACTAACTATTTTTACTAAGAGCAAACAGGAGGCTTGAATCACAAGACACATCAAACATTTTATACTGATGCTCACAACGTAAATCTGTCAGGTTTAGTCTAAGGAAATTTGAAAGCAGCTACTTAAAGCTTAGGCCATGCTGCTTATTTACAAATAGAAACATTCTCAAACTAGCTGTTAGTCATCTTTTTCAAACTAAGAAGTATTTTATAGCCTGGTAAGTAATTTTGCAATAGGTGATTGCAAACTATTGCAAAAACAAAACTGCCTTACATGGCAGGCTCTTCATCACATTACTCTCAATTTAAATTATACTCAGAAATAATATACTGATCTTGAATAACAGCTGCCTGTCATATACTGGGCAAGGAGGAGACACTTCTGCGACAGAGCATTTAAACTGCTTTCCAAAATCAAGCTTTTCTTTCTCACCCTCCCCAAACTTTAGCATGATGGACCACCCAAAAGAAGAAAAGCACAGGCCAACAGGAAGAAAAAGGGAGAAAAAAAATCATTGAGCTACAACTTTACAATGTAGAATCAACAATTTATCAAAATACACTATGATTGAATTTATTGAAAATTCTGTTCTTCAAATGGAAGCATATTGAAGAACTATTTTCAAATATTTCATAAAAGTAAGGGATTGATATGGAACAAGCACTTTTAATAAGTGAATTAACACTGCACAGAAATGTCACAAAAGAAGTTATGGTCCACGAACAACCAAAAAATTAGGATAATTCTATGCAAGATACTTTATTAGACAAATCCTCTTTATGACCACATTATTTTGCTAACTCAAATCAAAAATTCTTTCGTATTCCTAAAAGAAAAAAACAAGTGGAAAATACCTAATCTACACAAATTTTTTTTAATATACAGAATTCATGGTTTTCATTTAAGGTAAATGAAATGTAATTATTTATATAGATGCAATTTCCAAAATTACAAAACATTACAACCCAACAAGCTTCTGCTTTTGCTACAGAAATGTCCTAAGTTTATTCAATCCATTTAGCCGCTACAAAAAATGTTCTGTAACTCAGTGAACATTGAGGGGACACTGAGTGTGTGAAAATGTGTAAAATACTAAACTGTATCCACATATGGGTTCTATCTTAAATTATACTCAGAAATTAAACCAGGTGTTACACAGAAATGTTCAAATCTGCCACATAGCGTGCTAAAAGTGCCTCCTAGTGAAATATTCCTAACTACATTTGACGAATACCTTCATAGCAGTGTATCTGTTTTAACTTAGTCAGACTTCACAGAGATGAAGGCCCAAGCAAGGAAACACCCAACTTTTGTACTTTTAACTGAAAAGATACTTCTTTAAAGAAGAAGCATGGGGAATTGTCTTCCAAGTCTGTTCATATTCTAAATGAATGAGTATGTGATCTAAAGGCTCTGCTAAAAGGCTCTGCTAAAAGGAAGCACTATAGGGATTGTTAAATTCAAAAAGTATACACTTATGTGAAGGTATGTGTACATAGCAGGGCTTAAAAAAAGCTCTTCACCTCTTTTTAATACTCAGCTTCAAGTCTGCGTATTTTAAAAACTCCTTCTTAATTCATAAGCTTTATTTTCTTTAACTGTGGAGAAATGGTTGACATGCAACAAGTATGGCACTTTGTAAACAAACATGAGTAAGGCACAACCTTCGCAGTCACTGTGCAAGCCATAATTTACACATCTGGGATAAAGAGTATCTGATGTAGTGATGAATCTGGCAGGAGGAAGTCCATCTGTCATAACGATTTTCTCTCTGAAAACATTTATCTTTAACCACAACCAGCAACAATATCAGCCAAAGCCAGTCCTAATAAGCCAAAGACCCTAAGGCAACTTCCCTAAGGCAGGGAAGTTGCCTAAACTTCACTTAGAAGCAGAAAGATGAAACTGTCCAAGAAGTATTCAAAGTGTGTGTACAATATAATACAAGTCAATAATTTTCTTAAATACACTGAGTTTCAGAAAATTAAATATATCAGCTAGGATTTCACCAGGTCAAAAATGCAATCGCTTGAGCCTCAAGCCTGAGACAAATTTACTATAAGCAAGGATATGCATGCCTGCTGATTTACATATATGCATAAATTTTGGGGTTTATTAGTCAAATGCATTAAATAGATTTATTCTGTTTTGAGGCACAGAAGTGCGGAGGCATAACAGAATCCTCAGAAAGAATGGTATTTTGTTAATGGATTTCTACAAAATACGTTTAGTATCAGAGAAAGATTTTACATTCTTACATCTCATAGGCCCAGTTTGAATCAATTCTGCTTCACTTTTCTCTGCCATATCCCTTCAGTCTTTTTCTAATGTGTATTCCTACACAAGCTTTATCTTCTAGGTGCAAATTCACTGCACAGCCCCAGGTTCAAGTTCCACTTTTGATACCTACCTCCTATGATAGCTGATTCTAATCTTTCCTTTCACCCTCCAGTGACGGGTCCCTCCTAGACCCAGCATTACCAAAGTCCTTTTTCTCTCCCTTCTCTTCCTTAGCTTTAGTTTCCCATCAATTCAAATCAGAAGTTTTCTAACACACAGCCAAGCATCAGGAAGGAACATAAAGTGACTACTAAACAGAAGGGCACAGCCTTATTTTCCCAGAGCAGGAAAAAACCAGACACTATAAGGAAAATTCTTCATTGCAGGTGAACACATGCATGCACAACCTGCCATGGTTGAAAGAGCTGCATGCAACATATTTTTTAAGAATGTCACTGAATCCAGCGTCTCCAATGAACAAGGATATATCACTCTTTCGCAACAGGCTCAGTAGTTAAACTCTTGAAGACTTCTACAGAGATGGTGGAGGATAATCTCTAACAGGAAGGCTACATTCCTGCCTCTTCTAAAACATGAGGGTGTTAATGATTTTCAGAGATAAAGTTACAAGAATTTATGCATTTCAACACCAGCAAAATTACAATTTTTGCAAGTGTCTCAATGGCTCTAGTTGGAGTTTCTGTGTCAAAGTTACATATAGAGACTAAACTGTACACCTGCCATGGAAAACATTGAAAGGAATAATAAGAGTAGGAAGCATCAGCCAGCCTTAACAGACAATACTATTGGCCTTGTTGATAACCTTCTTTCCTCTTCCTCTATCTTTCATACAATTGCACACCAAATCTGAGCAGGAATCAAAAATAAACTATAAAAAAGAAGAACACACAGATATTAAACAAAGAAAAATTTCCAGAGGAGGTTGTGTTGATTAGCTGAATCAACAGAAGATGAAGCTGTGTGCCTACTAGCCAGTCATGTATGGGTAGTGGGAATGTTGCAGTATCCTGTACAACTGTGCAATATTTCATCAACACATCTTAATTTCAGCTGAAAATGTCATAATTGTAACTTACAATACAGCAGCATTCCCATTGCTTGCCCTGGCCTGTACAGAAATTAGTTGGCATTTCTCTTTTTGGAAACAAAATTTTTCATATTTCAGGACAAATTATTTTTTCCATACATCTCTGTATCATCACAGGCTTTTTTTTTTTTTTTTTTTTTGAATCACTTCACAGGGGGGATGTGGG
>VZTJ01003205.1:0-100798 GCA_013397795.1 Orthonyx spaldingii
AGAGGAGAGGAGAGGAGAGAGGATTCACCAAGCCCAAAGCAGAATGGGAGAAATGCACAGTTTAAAAGAGAAAACAAGCATCTCAGTTTTAGGTAATGTTGTGCTCCAGCTACCAATGAACATTTTGAGGAAAAAAAGGGACCAAATAGACCAAAAAGCACTTTTGCCCTCCAGATCTGATGTGCAGTACCAATGAGATGAGAAAAATTCTTACCTGTACCACATCTGTGAAGGACCAAAAAGACCTGGATAGATGGTATTAGTTTCTTTTAGGTTAGCAGCTTCACCAATTTGATATCACAGATTGATCCAGCAAACTGAAAGCATTGTCTCAGATGAAAACACTCTACCAAACATTTTTTTTTTTGTTGCTGTACAGAAAATCTTTGCTAAAGATGAGGAAGTGACCACAATTCTCACTTTCAGGACACCACATCTTCACAGTCTTTTCTTCCACACACATTTCCAAGGAATAATATTGCACAGGGCATTCACGGAGCACAGAAAAATATATCACATGTGCTCGAAGGAGGATACTAGATACTAGACCCAGACAAGCAGAAATCCATCCCCTTCCGTTGACCAAAGACATAGACTGAAATGTCTCTAACATCAAGGCCCAGAAGTGAAGGATTTTCATCACAGGATTGTCAAGACTAATTAACAGTTTCCCTGCATGTCTCTGGTTTGGATGTCAAAACTGACATTTTTTTAAAAGGTCTTAATTGTCAGAAGTCTGCTGATCTTCAGCCTTCTGGGGAAAAAACAAATCAGTCTTTTCAGTATCAGCAGCATTTAACAAGTTAAGTTACAGGCTGGTTCCCAAGGTCTTTATAAAACATAAGTCCTAGTCATTATTGATCTCCCTGTAGAAAGTTATTTCTTCTTCTTCTTTCTGGTTTATTTTAGATAGAGATTTCTACAATTGCTTTTACCATTCCCCCTGGAGTCATTTCAGGTTAACTCACTTTAGTGGTTACACTTGCTTAAATACAGCTCACATTTGAAGGTTCTCTTTGAACAGGGACTTGACAGAGAAATTCAGGATGAAAAGAGCAAAGTTCTGGATTCAGAATAGGTTGTCTTAATGACAGGGTAATTGCTTTTCTGAAAAGGACAGTCTTGAATTGTGGAATCTGTAGTTAATTACAAGAGCAACCTTAACTAAGCCTCATTCGTTTTATGCATCACTCCCTAATTTTTTCTAAAATATACTGTTTCTCCATCTGAAAGTCACTTTTTAGTAAAATGACCTCAACTTGAAATCTGATCTTCAAATTGAGAAAACTTTCTGAACAAGTATTAAATGTGAAAATGAATGATGCATTTCAGGAACATATCATCTCCCCTCTAGAATTCACCCTGAAATTAGCCAGGGACTTTATATTTGAAGGTTGCAAGTTGCTGTGGTTTAATCCCAGCCAGCAACTTAGCTCCATACAGCTGCTCCCTCTCTCCCCTCATTGAATGGGAGAAGGAATTGGAAGGGTAAAAGTGAAAAAACTCATGGGTTGAGATAAAGACAATTTAATAGGTAAAGCAAAAGCCACATGCAGAAGCAGAGCAAACCAAGGCATTCATTCATATATTGCCAGCTATGCTTCCTCATTAGAAAAGCTTTTTTGATTGGGTCAGGAGGCCAAAGAGCACTATCCATCTTGCACGTAGTTACTCAGAAGGGTGTATTTCGTAAGTCTTATGTCCAAACCCACCATCCTGCGATCCTTGTCTGATCTCCATCCACAGCACAGTCAACAAAATTTCACCCAGCAGGGACTTGTTTTTAAGCTCCTGACTTAATGGGTTATACCAAAACATCTTTCAGATAGTACTCAAATTTGGGTAACAGGTATTTTCCCTCCATTAAGCTTTTTTAAAAATGCATAGTTGCCCTTTTCCTTTTTCCGTGCCCAGTGGCTTGATATAGGAGGCAGGAACTTCAGTGATTTGCCACCACTGCCTGTAACAGCTTTTAAGAAAAATGGGCCATACAAGGCCTGTTTTTATTAAAAAAGGAAGAAAACTTGTAGACCTCCTTTGGCTTTGAGTACTCTTTTCTTACAGGGAGGGGTGCTACCCCAGTTCTTAATGGATTCTGTATAAGAAAAGGAAGCAAACTTGAGAAGTGGTTTTTTTCCCACCTCTGCTACATTTTCAGAAGTATGTGCTGTTCCAGGAGCCATCCAGAATCCCAAGTTGTACAGCCACGTGTGCAAAGGGTAATACTAGCAGGTGGCCTCTGTTCAGTAATTGATCACATAACAAGAGGCCACGAGAGCTTCCTGAGCTGTAGGGCTGAGTGTTCACACACAGCTACACCATGCATAATGCCAGAGAACATCACGTCATTTGTCCAGTTGTTACAGATACTGGAGTGGAATACTAAAAATGAAGTCAAGGAATCACCTGCTTTTGTTTGCAATTTACACAGACATCTATGTACACACAAATAGGGTATACAAGCCAACAGCCAATTAAGTAAATACAACATATAGCAATGGTAATTGCAGAGCTGGCCATGTGAGCCAAGTTCTTGTAATTTAAAATGTTTCCATCCTCAAAAGGATCTGAAAGAAACAGAATGTTGTAAGGCTTTACTAATGGAATACATTCCCTCACACAGAAGGCTTTTTTTATCCTGCTCCAGATTCTTTCCTTATTAGTGCTGAAGCACTTGATCAACTGTATCATATTTTTTGGTTGCATGTGGGGTTTCTTTCCCCAAGTACAACATCGCCAACTACCAATAAGCCGCCTGACCAGATGTGCATTGTCAGTCCATTTTTATTCCCTCGTTCCCTGCTCCAATTCTCCGGCAAAGGTTACCCAAGCAGCAGAAAACATATAAGCAGGGCACTGTCTGCAGCTCAAAATAATCACTGTCTAGTTCCTGCAATGCCAAGACAGTAGAGTAACATAATACTCATTAGTAAATAAAAATGGGTCTATACTGCAGTTCTACAGCCCTTGTAGCACAGAATAATGGCAGTCTTGGTCCTTTTCCCAGCTGGACGCATGACACAAGCAGATCAAAACACTGATCACCTAGAGGAGAATTTCAATGGGATAGGGCAAAACAACCAAACAACTGCTATTGAGAAGATTAATACAAACTAACATGTCACCCATATTGATTCATCACACTATCAGCTGCAGATCAACAAAACTCACACAGTTAAAAGGCATTCACAATCCTTACCGAAAATACAGCATGTGGAATTTACAATTCTGGTCCACTTTACGAGGTGTTTGAAAAAAATATTTAAAATGTATTTAAAAACCAAATTATTATTTCAACTGCAAGATTCTGTATGGAACCTCAAATTTTTTTCTTTTTGACAAACTACTTTATTCCTCCCCAGCAAATTACTTCAGCTGTATTTCAGTAGAGGCTATTTCACAAATGCAAAGATTAAATGAATCCCAAAAGCATTACAAAACTTCCGCTGTAAAAATGTAAATGGATTATCTCTCCATTAATATCTCACTAAACAGCAACACTTTAGAAGTAATCATTCTTCTGTTGCTCACAACATAAAAGCTAAATGATATTTGCTTCATAAATCATCCAGCTATTACAAGATTAGAGTAAAAAGGGGGTGGGTTTAAGAAAATCATGTCTTTAGATTATCTTGAAAGCAGGTTTACAAATGTCACACTGGTACTTCCATATCTTCTATGGTCGAAGTTACATCCAACATTTGTTCACCTGACTGTTTTAGACAAGAGAAGACTTCTGCACTAGATTTTAAATGCTGTCATCAGCTTCTGTCTACTTCATTTTCATATAACAGCAAGTGAAAGTACAAAAAACCTTGTAATATTCTTTTATTACAGCTGTCCTGTAGCACATCTTTATGGAAGTGTTGAGACTGCTGCTAGAGTGGGGCCAGTAGAGAGAGAATGAAGAATAACAACAGTGTTTTAAAGCATATTTATGAGTCTTTGAGGCCATCACCAAGACAAATTTCTTTATAGAAGCATCAGTTCCAGCAAACAATAAGTTTCTTAAACACAAACATCCCATAGTGGACAGGCAAATGCTTATTTCTAGGATGACACCGAACTACATTACCCTCCAATGTTAATTTTTTCCACCCACAGTGAAATGAGAAGGGCAACATCTTTTTCCTATAAAATTGGTCCAGGTAATTTCTGATCACCCACCTCTCGCTTCTGTAGTATTTTTCCATACCTATACCCAAAATGAAGACACACATTTTCTGTTTACTTTCAATTGCATTAACGATCTGGTTTGTAGATAGAGTGCCCTCTTCTCCCTTTCTTCTGGGGTAATGCATGAATGTTCACATCTATGTTGTATTGATAGCCTCAAAAGTAATTTCACTCATGAAAAAGGCATTACTTCCCATAAAACTGTGGCCAACATGATGATATTTAAGCACGCATCACTTCACTGGCATTTGTGTATGTACAAACAGCCAGTTAATACACAGAGACACATGTATGTAGAAGCCTCTCTGTCTCCACTGGGAGCTGTCACCTTTCTTCTCTTTTCTAGATTTTCACAATCCTCAGCCCTACCTTCCCTTTCAGCAGTTAAAAGAGGTGAAGTATTTCAGGATCTAACTGCCTGGAGCAAAGACATAACTCTTGTTCATTACATCAGTATCCAGCTGAGGTCTCTGCACACTCAGATTCACAGAAGTATCGAAGCAATCACCTCGATGCCAGTACCACAGATACAGATCCTCTGCTGTAATTACTGCAAAGCGACTTGGAGTCACTCTGTGGAGGGGTGAGGGACCAATGCTGGCCCTTGGCCACCTGGGCTCTCATCCAGTAATGGCCTGACTGTGCCTGGATGCAGTCTGCCAACATATGTTGAAGTGCCACAGATACTGCTCTGACTTGCACAAGCGGGCAGGAATCAGCAGAACTAGGGAAACCTATGCTATGCTCTCTCTCCCCTTAGTCATCCTATTAACATAGGCCACAGAAAGAGGAAGGTGTCCCAGACATGATGACAGAGGCTCTCAACTATCAGGGAAGTTGCATACAGGCAGTACAAAGGAGCAACTGCCTAGGAGCTGACAATGCTGTAACATTTGTTACTTGATTCTTGTATATCCCTAGTGGCACACTTAAATACTACACACTTTAAGCTTTCAATCTCTCTTGTTTATAATTTCTTTACAGCCAGAAAGCATAGTTTTGTTCAACACAAAGAGTACGTTGTCTATGTAATATAAAACTGCTGATCAAATCTATTTACTGGGTCAAGAAAGCTAAGTTACTTCTGCTACAAATGCAGCAATAATCAGCCATACAGCATAGGCTGAACATTTTCATCCACTTTAATGCATCAGTCAAAAAACTACTTGCAAAGTTCTGAGTGAAATATATTTGCTGATAGTGATGGTCAAAAAGGGGAAGAAAGCACATATGTTGATTCTAGACCACAGGTGGTGCAGCACAGGGTGTTAGAAATTGTCTCTCCCTTTAAAGTGAGGAAATTTGGTATGCAAGTCATTGAGAGAGAACTTACAATGTCATTTTTACAGACACTCTTTCTTGATTCACTTTAATTGAACAACTACAATTCTCTTTATATCATGTGATCAAGCTTGTGTATTTGGAACTCTCTTCTTGGAAACTTATGCTTCAGATTCTCAAAGCACTGCAAACTTTTCCTAGTTTACTAATATTTCAGGACCATCTTCTCAAAGTCGAGCTTTTATAGAGATGCATTCTGATGCTCTTCCTCATGTGGAATATTTCTTTACCCATCAGTGGTCTAGTGCATCCATTCAGTAGGGAAAGTCAAGGCATCAGTGTCTGACCTTTGGTTGCCCCTGTTACTTCAACTGGCCACAACATATTTGCATTACCAGGTCCATGTGATGAAGCAACAAGACTTTCCATTTTGAGCACCAATTTTTAATGATGCAACTTCAAAACTGGGAAATGCTTTCAAAATTTGTCTGCTTTCTAATGGATAAAGAAAATTACTCCTCCTCATCCCCACAGAGCTCTTGGCCAGCACTGGATCTGAACTGGTTATCTCAAAATACATGTTTTTGTGCAAGTTCACCAAGTGATTGGTGTGTTCCCTGCAAGCCAGCTGGAATATGTAATTTTAAAAGGGATCTTTGGGTTAATAATAACAGTTTCCCACACAGTTGTTACTAAAGCCTACATGTACAGACTAAATCAGATTAAATCTTAGAATAAGATCATAATCAGAAGTCAAATTCCAGCTAGAATATGTCTACATGTCCTAAAATATTTCCTGTAAAATTAGGGAGTAAATCATCTAACGGTAATAAGGCTTACAACATACAGGTCATTCTACCACACAGGCCTATGCAGGCAGCCCGATATTACCAACTACATCCCCTTGAGCCGTCTTATTTATAGATTTCTGAAATTAAGGAAACGTAAGAATGTCGAACTCTGTGAGACAACTCACGATTTCAGTCTGCACACACAATTTTTGCAGGGCTGGAACAAAAGTGATAACCGTGCATCAACATTTAGACCTGCTTACCAGAATGCCTGTGAGTACCCCCAAGGACCACCTGTGCCACGAAGGGTAACACACGCAGAAGTCTGCGGATCTGAGCCACCACAGGGATTTGTACTGTGTGAGCCTGCTGCTTCTGCATGTACCAAGTTTGATACTAGCAGAGCTCCTCACCCCCCTGGGATTCAGACTTGGCATCTGGGAAGGAGGCTCTTCAGCCCTCGGCAAAGGCTTCACTGGAGCTCCCCTCAGAGTCCTTCAGAGACTGACTGCCAAGTAAGTGCTGCATATATAAATCTCAGCTAGCTCGGGAGTGGGAGAGTGAAGTTCCGGTAAGATGGAAACATAACAGATGATGATACTGTCACATGTCGTGGTTTGGGGTTTTTTCCTCAAATCCTATGCTATCTGAAATTTTTAATTGGTGATTTGGTAGAGAAAACAGATTGAAATTATCCGATGAGGCATTTTCAAGTTAGAAGCCAATATAAAATGAAAAGTGTATTGTATAGTTTGTCAAATTAAGATGCACATAATTCTTACTAGATTGTCTACTGCAATTTTTATAAAGAAACTCCTGAAACTAATTGGTATAATTTCTAAATGGAAGTTTAAACTTGCCATAATGAAAGAGGGGTGAAGTCTGAAATAACAAAGAAAGGAGTGCATTTAACACTTGCTTAAGGAAGTTAAGCAGCTGTAGAATAATAATCTGTCTTTCTGCAGAATTGGTAAGCATGTGGCAGTATTAATCAAATTGTGATTATGCCTTTATCATCAAAGATCCTCTCTAGGTCCTGAAGAAAATACTTGCAGTCTAACACCTCAAGGAAAAAAAAAAAAGGCTGAACTAAAAACCTTCATATTCAGTTATTTTTAAGGAACACAAGTCAGACAAACAGCAAGCCAAGATTCTAGAAAATTGAATCTGTACTTTCACACTTGGAATTTTAAAGTTGTCAAGACTCTCAAAAAACACATGCTAAGTTTGGAGGGCCATGGTAAAAGAGCTCTGGGGGGAAAAAAAAATCTGTTGATAAAACTGGCTGGCAAATCATGCCACATAGGAAATCTCCTCTGAAAATGGAGATTAAACTTTCAGACTAAAGACACAACCTTCTTTGAACATGCCTTGATTTAGTCTAATGCCTACCACTGTCTACAGAACAAAGGAAAGTGAAATTTCAAAGTCTTAATCTCTCCAGTGCCTCATGGATGCACAGCAGGGAGCAGAATCTTCTTTTAGGACATACACATACAAATGAAAAGAACAGCAAGGTAAGTGAAAGGTGACGGAGCACCAAGACTTCTGCCTTCTGCCTATTTTTTTTAATTAACTGTACATGAAATTTGCAACTGAAGTAGAGCAAAACGGTTTTGAAAATCATACAGTACTATGGATTTAAACAGCTTCAGTCAGAACTGAGTCTGCCTAAGTAACTATGATCTGTCTTAGACCATAAACTGGGAAATACATGTCCAAAAAAAGATTCAGGAAACAGACATTGATGCCATCCACACAGTATTGAAAAAAGTCCTAGAGGCACAAACCATGGCAGAAGACTATGAAGTGTATAAACCTTTTTTCTTTTCTCCTGTAACAGGGAGATTCACTGCATAGGAAACATGGGGAATAAATCTACTGTTGCCTTGGCCATCTCCCCAGAAAAGGGAGGCTTTGCAGGTAGAGCACAGGACCAGCAGTCCCATCCCTGGAAGTCTGAAGTACAGACTATCCCCAGCAGTGCATGTCCTGCAGTAAAAGTTTCCAAATTTGTGATCTAATTTGGACAGAGATGCAATGGGTTAACATTAAAATGACCCATTGCATCACTATTCAACTGTTAAAGGTACCTGAGTGAGAAGAGAAGTAGGTTTCCTAAAAAAATTAAACACAGAACCACAGTCCCAGTCAAAGTAGTAACAGTAAACACAGAATCACACCTGAGAGCCTAATTTGCCCCTGAATTAATAAATAAAATAATTATTTTTTCAGTTAGCAGTAATCTTTATTAAATACCATCATTTACAATTAAAAGCACCATTGTAACTGAAGAGAAAAAGAGTTTTAAAGGAAGATCTGGAGATGAAGTGTTATTCAAAGGCTGTGAGGGGGAAAAATAGCCATAAGAGAGAATTTTTGCTAGCTGAGAAGCCTGAGTAAACAAACCCACTATTGCAGTAAGGAAAAGGGGATCCAAGAGGAGAATGAAATTTGTGAGCTGGTAGTGGAGTAGGGGCATGCTGGGTCAGCGAGACAGAGAGAAAAATGCATAAAGAATTTTGAAGAGAATCTTATTCATCCTATACAAGTTAGGTGTGCTTGCTAGAAATTGATTAAAATAGGGTAATATATAATGGAAAAGAGTATATTTCAATAGCTTGATAGGTTGTTGCATAGGCAATATAGCCATTAATTATTTGAGCCCTTTCAATCAAAGCTTTTATGCGTGAAATACCAGACTTTACATGGTTCATAGAAACAAACATATACCTAGGCAGATGCAGAAAAAAAAGCACCAGAGAAATCTCAGCATTTTGAGTCACGAATTAACATTTCATCACTTTAAAGGTCCTGTAAGCTTCTTCCTTCCCCATGCCACAAAATGATTTTGCACAGTGCTTCTCCAGTAGTTCAGTTGAATCTCTTGCAAGATCAAGACCTTTGTCCATAAGGTATATCTATAACAGTACTAACTCAATAGTCATTCTTCTTAGCAGAGCAGTAAGTATATTTTCATCTTCTGCTAACTAAACTGCCTACATAACCAAACTACACAGCCTACATAACCAAATCTCCATTTGATCATGTGGATGGGTGCTAAATAAAATCGAGAACTTGACAAAAATGCAATAGCTTTTCCTAAGTTTGAGACTAGAGTTTGGGAATAGAGCTGGCTATGGTCAGAAGCCTGAAAGGAGAGAACTCAACCAAAATCCAAGATGCAACCCAGAAAACCTGTGGACTTCTGCACTAGAGCGAGCACACAGCGGTTTCTGTCTCCCTCACATGGGAAGACAGATGGATCCATACACATTCATTTCTTTTATGCAGCGATCTATTGTATAACCATTTATAGGCTGAAGTACATTTTGATCTTCTATCAAAGTCATTCATTTTGGTATGAGAAAGAGTTTTTTTTACATTGAGAACAACTGCTTACTGGAATAACTTCCCAGAGGTATGGTAAAGGCCTTATCACTGTAGGTTTCCAAGATGTGGTTGGACAGTGTGCCAGATAACTTCACCTAGGCTCCCTTTTCCACAAAAGGTTGGACCCAAACTGGGCTGCTCTATGATTTTCAGTAAAATAGGAAATTTGCAAAATTAGAACGATAAGAGATATTCTTGTAAAGTGTAACAAGTGGCTTGAGAAAGATGTATGGAATGATCAACATGACCTGCTATGGGACTTTTAGTAGGAAACATGCTGGGTTTACCTATTGTTGAGCTCTCCATTTGAAACAGTTGCTATTCTCATTTAATACACTATGAGGATTAGAATAATGTTGATAGTTATCTCTCTCACAGGATGTTGTGAAGACTGGTATGTTTACATACATTATTTTAAAAATGCAATATAGAAGAATAATGTTGTGCATTATCAGCACTGATAGAACAGTAATACAGTTTTATATTAACTCAGTATTCCACAAACAGCTAGTAAATTGCCACTCAAAAGGTCTCTTCCCCTTCCAGCATTCCTCACAGATTTCTTCCAACTCCCAAGCTGGTTATCAAGCAACTTGTAATGTCATTTTAAAAGACTAACAGACTTCCCTTGAGGAAGAAAAATCTGAAGACAAAACATCACAAGCAAGTTCTCCCATTAAAACACTTCTGTGCACAGATACTTAGAAAAGCTGAAATAACATGACAGTAGACACAATGGTGTTGCTGGTACATTCTCAACTGTGCTTAAAATGACCAAGAAATGTGACCCTGTATAATATAGAAGGCCAGCTTTACAGAAGTGTCTCTTGATTCCATTTAAAAATACATTGCTTTTGAAAAACTTCACAATAGCAAAAGTGGTTTTTTTCCCTCACATGTAACATTTTTCAAGTAGAAAACACAAGAAACCATGTGCCATCAAAACTATCACTTTGATAGGTAACTATCTGAGCATCATAACCAATAGATTTCTTTGTGTTGTCAAAAGAAACAGCACACAAAATTAAACCTACCATCCATCCATAATTTAGAGTTTTGTGATTAAATTTATTGAGCCCTTTTCCACACTTGATTGATAGACTTTGATTGCACAATTAAAGACAATGAAATTATTTGAAATGCTAAGCTGTTCTCTCCAGAGGACTAAACTGGTACTGTCACCCTGTTTATTGTCACCCTGTTCAGGATGGTAGAGGATTTGTATTATAGATTTTCCGATCCACCTGCATCCTTCTAGTCCTTGAATAAAACATCAGCCTTATGGAGAAAAGAAACACGTGTGCCTTTGGCTCTCATACCCCTCGTTTTTAAGCCAGCTGGGCTCCTGTTTAATTTTCATCACCATCACCTTCTCCACCTACAGTGAAACCAGGACACAGATGATCTCATGCCCAAACAAAACAAACTCTTCCAAAGAAAGCACACTCTGGTTAAGTATTTTATTTCATCTCATTAAACTAGTAAGCATTTCAGATCTCATTCAGGTCTTTCTAGGTTTAAGTTGCTGCACTGTAATGATGGACTGATCTGATTGGTTAAAAATGTTGACTGCAGAGAAAATTCCACAGGTAACTGGACACAGAGACCAGCATGAAAGGCAAATGAATATAGAAACAAACTGGGTAGTGATGGAGAATGTAAGGAAGATGAAGGCTGGATTAGATTAACTGAGGTTCAGATCAGATGTTTGGAAAGACTTTTTCACCATGAAAACAGGCAAGCAGTGGAGCAGATTGCCCAGAGAGGCTGCACGATCATGATCCTCAGAGGTTTCCAAGAGCAGAGTGGATAAAACCCTGAGGAACCAAGCCAGAAAGCAGTGTCAACTCTTTTAGGAAAAGGTTGGACAACAGAACCAAAACGAGGAATAGGTCTGTAGTCTCAGGGCAGGGGAAAGGCTGGCAAATGAGTCAGGCAGGGGCAGAAGCCTTCTGCAGCAATAGGTTTTCTGGAAACAGCAATTTTATCTAGGTTTGAAGGACTGCAAAAAGAAGAAACTTGCATAAACAGTTTGAATAGTTTAAACAACTTTAATGGCAAAACTAGGCAATACAATTCAAAGCACTAAGAAGTAATATCAAATTCTTTAGAATTTTATTAGGTACAAAAATAATCAAGTTACAGAAAAGTATCAATGTTCAAAGATAATCACTTTAAAGAGTCCACAATTTAATAAAAAATGTAATACAGAAGTTTACTGTAAAATTTAAATTCATGCTGTATAAACCTGGGTGGGTTTTTTGCTGTGTAAGTCCTACCTGGAAAGATAATTTTGTCTAGACAGTTTTATGGGAATGTAACAGAAAAAACTCCTTCAGCCTTGTTTTCTTCCAGTTCCATGACCTTCACTCACACAGTCTCTGTTTCGAAAACACACCCACCCAAGTTTCCAGGCAGCAGAGGTGGCTCTTTAGTTTTCTGTGCAATTGTGCATAGAAACTGGAAGTTATAAAAAGGCACTGGAAGTTATAAAAAGGCAACGTCATCCCTGGACTGCAGCTAAGGTGATGTCAGGAACAGATTTTTCAGACTGAGAGCATCAAACAGTGGCACAATCATCTGTGAAGTGGTGGTTAAAACACTTAAGAGGATACTGCCCAAAGTGAAGCACAAAGTGAAGTCAATCCACAGACGAAGAGCCTCCTTTTGGCTTGATTCTAGTGGGACGGAGGGGTTGCAGATCTTTGAATCCTGTATAAGAAAAGTTATCAGAAAACCAGCAGCCTTTGAGAAACCATAATGAATAAGAAGGTGAGTGACCACATGGACAACAGTAAGGAGAACACAGGTCCCACTGGGAAGAGTGGTCCAAAAATCACAAGCAAAGAAAATGCCTCTGTCTCCATCCCTCCTGTGTTTGCAGACACTGAATTCTACAGACTGCTGCAGGGAAAAGCAGTCTGGCACAAATCCTGGGGCAACTTTCTAGGACAAACAATTCAACAAGGTCCCCAAAGTCCCCCTCTTTCACACCAAAAAGAGACAATACAAAAAATGACCCAATTCTAAAAAGTTCATCGTATAAATTCTGAAAGCTGTGGGTTTATTCAACGTTTGAAGAAGCCAGTAAGTCTCTTCCTGGAGTTCATTTTTTTTTCAATGCCAGTACCAATATTCCCAGTTCCTCACAAATGTTTGGATATGAATCACTAATACTTTAAAGGAGAAGAAGAAATTTTGTCAGATAAAGCAGGAGGAAGAAAACCTCACTGATTCAGTAATGGTATTATTTTCAAGACATGCACAAGCCTATTTGGATTTTAGAGAGAAACTGAAATGAAAAGTGATTCTTAAAAAAACCCCAACGAAATAAAACACAGCAAAACTCAAAAGAATTTCCAGTTATGTTTTAAATGCAATCTATGCCATTTCATCTTTTTTCTTAAGTGCTACTGCATCACTGAGCAACAGGAATGCAGCAGGGAGTAAAGTGTTGGGAAGGAAGAGGGAACAGTGTAGGGATAACTACTCACTGTTAGGACAGCTGTTGATCTGGAGGACACAGTCATGACAGCTGTACACACTATTTTTGGGGCAATGCAGTTCATCCGTCATTTACTCCCCCATCTAATCTCAAACACACTGCCATTACCCAATTCCCATCACGCTGTGCTAAATGGCTCCTTCCACAGGAGCTTGCAGGGCACGACCTGCTCCTCCTCTGCCGCCACCACAGACAGGTCTCTGTCTGTTTGCAGCCCTGACAGCTTTCTACAGCCATCTTTAGCATCCTTTCAAACCAGTCTTTCTGTCTGCTTTGGAACTGCAGGACAGGGAACAGGAAAGTGGGAAGATGCTAATTGCAAATCAGCTGTGCTGCAGGTCTTCCCCGCCTCACAATTATCTCATCGGTACCTTCTCATCCCTTGCTTTTCTGGCTTGCACTAGACTGTATTTGATTGAATTCACAAAAACACTTGGAACCATTGCTGGTGTGACAGACTTATAGCAACTATGTTCTTGGCTTGAAAAAGCCATTTCAAGTCTCTGTGTCCTAGGCATTTCTCAATTAGAGCAAAAAGTGGATTTAAACACTGCTTTTACACACCAGACTTTAATGCAAGCATGTTTCAGGAGACCATTTTTTTTAAAATCAAAAACCAATATGAGGATACAGGGGGAAAATGGGCAGTAGCCTGCAGCAAAAATGCCTAGATTTCAAAGTCCTGGGAAAAAACCATTTCAAATTACTGAATCACACCATACAAGAGGATAAAAACAGCTCTTTTGGGTCAGACCAAAGTCTACATGGCCCTGTCCTGTCTGCAACAAAAAACATCAGCAGCCTGTCCTTGGAGGGCTGCATCCCATGGAAGAGGGACCAATGCCACAGCAGTTTTGGGAGGGCTGTTGTCCATGGGATGGAGCCATGTCAGAGAAGTTCACAGAGAATTGTCTCCCATGGGAGGAACCCCACAGAGTAAGGACTCTTAAGAGGAAGGACTCCTCTCCCTGAGCAGCGAGAGAAATCACAGGTGATAAACTGAGCAAAAGCCACCCCCTTCCACCCCANTTCTTAAGCGCTTATTTTGCTTCTCATAATCCTGCTCTGATTTTGTTTGTAATAAATTCAATTTATATCTCTACTTTGAGCCTGTTTTGCCCTTGGAGTGTTTTCTCCTGATCCTTATCTCAACTCATGAACCCTTTGATAAATCTTCTCTCCTCTGTCCAGCTGTAGCAGGGGAGGATGAGTGAGTGGCTTTGGTGTGTGCCTGGTGTCCGGCCAGTGTCAAACCACAACACCCCATCACACCACACCCAGCTAAACACTCTTGAGGACAGGATATCTGAAGTTAAAAACCGAGTCAATGTGCATATCTACTAGCATGAGCCTCTTTGGGCTCCAATCCATTTTCAACACAAACCATTCCTGAGATGCTTCTAATGTGTGTTTCATGTCTCTGTATTCCTCTGCATTAACTCATTCAGTCTCCCCCCATGAGCCTTTGGAGCTCTGTCACCCTCCTGTAAAGTTCCTTGCTGTGGAGCTGGTTCCTAGCAGTTTCACTTGAAGCATGCCGCCTTCTGTACTAGAAGCCATGAAACCATCCTTCTTTACCCATCCTCTCTAACCAACCCATGATTTTCTAAATCTCTCTCTATTTACCTACCAAACTGTCTCTACCAGAATTGGTTTTCTCAGTCATTCCCTTGCTCTGACTATTCCTGTCATTTTTCTCTGCATTTCCCGCATATACCCTTGTTGAAATGAAACTCCTAGACTGTGCACAGTGATCAGCCTACACACAACAGGGAGCATGAAAGCCCACAGCCTCATCTCCCTTCTCACATGCCATCCAAGGACTGATAAAGCATCAGCAGCATGGTGGATCCACAGATTCCTATTTTCGCCCCTGAGTATTAGCTTTCCAAAGATGAGAATGGAAACAACATGAGGCTTATGGCCACATTCATGTCAAGTGCAGCACTGAAGCAAACATTTCCTTTGACAGACCTCAAGGTGGCCCAGAGGGGATTTGGGGCTACCTTTCAGCCCACCCTCTCCAGCACTAACCTGCCCCAAGGCATCAGAAGTACCACATATGCTTTGTAAATGCATCTCTCTTTCAGGGACAGGGCTGCATGCACACATCCGTCTCTCACTGACTGTGCATCCAGATCTGTCTATAGATGTGACATCACGTTTATTTACTTCAAATGAGAATTCCAATTATAGCACCAAATTATTCTGAGGGGGTAACAACAAAGATGCTGCTTTTGGTCCAATATGGATTTATTTCAAAGCGATTTCCAACATGCTGCTCAGCAGCAGAAGTTGTAGGATTGTACACCACAAGGCGGGCTGCCAAAACTGAGCTCTGCTGCAGCTGAGCAGACAGAAGTTCAACATAAACAAAAATAACTGAAAATGAAAGCTGGGGGGAGAGGAAGGGGAGGGGAATAGACAGACAAACAGGCAAATGCCAATGCTGAGAAAGAAAACCCTAAAATTCACAAAAACATGCTCAGCAAGGAGAGAGTACACCCTCATTTTAAAATGCAGCACAAAGCAGTATCCCAAAATGGGCTTGTCTCACCACTGCTAGGAATCGTGAGAGCCAGTAGATTTTAGATTCAGCTGCAGCTCAGATAAGCTTCTTCACATGATCAGAAAGTGGCCACACATTTTCAGAATGTAGAAGCTCAACCATCAGTGTGGCTTAAACTGAAGCCCCTAGAAAGCAGGAGCAGAATTAGTATCATATTTTCTAACTCTTATTAAAAGAACAGCATTAGCTCATAGAGCTAATTGCTTAAAAATTAAAAGGAACTATTAAGTCATCTTTGCAACTTTGGCCACTCAGGTATTTGTGCCACTCACTGAGAAAAGCCACAGAACTGTAATTTCAGAGAGACTTTGGAATTACAGATAAAGTAAGAGTAACATAACTTGTGTGAGACAGGTTGGGCTTTGCAGACAATTTACTGAGGTTATTTACTTTGACAACATCTGCTCTGTTGATACTGTAGTCAAACCGAACAAAAAAGTGTTTGCTAGACACGGCTTCTTGATGGAATCTGCAGCCACAGCCCGGAGAGCAGTGCTGGAGATCACCTGCTGGAAACTGTGTAGGAAAATATGGAGAGACAGACTCCATACTGGGAGAAAGGGATGATCTGAGGTGGTCATAAAGAACTTGACTCTCTTCAGTGCTTCCAGACCAGAAGAAAAACTGCTTTGGTAAGCTAAGCGCTGTTCTTACTGAGCTCTTATCATTAGTTGCTATTTTCAGGCATTAAAACACTGCACCTCAGCAGAAATTCAGTGGAATTTCAGGGGAAAAGGCACCTGAATAGGCACTACTGCAACTGAGGAGGCAGTCTGAGCTCAAGAAGCACTGGGACGAAAGGTCTTTAGGTTGTCTTAAGGAAGTAGCAGGAATTTCTCTTAAAAAGTGTCAGGTTAATATATTTTATTATTTGCTACCAGTTCCATTTATGATTTAGTGCTTCTCAGCCTGTTGCCAACACACCACTGAAATGATTGGAGAAAAAAAAAAACCAGGTGCTTACTTCTACACACACAGAAACAAAGTCTAAAAGTAAAAAAGATCTCACAATTGAGCATTCAAAGTATAGTATAAACATTTGTTGACAATAAATGAAAAATTCCCAAACTCTTGAGGCAACAATACCCAAGATGAATGGCGGCTTTTTCTTTACTCCTATCTCTTCATCCCAACATCCAGTCCAGCTTTTGACTAAGAATAGACTAGAAGCACTGGTAAAAAAAGACAGTGTTGTTGTGGCTTGATGGTGGCTGGATGCCAGGCACCCCCAAGAGCCGTTCACTCACTCCTCTCTGCAGTGGAACAGAGGACAGAAAATTTAACGAAGTGTTCATGAGTTAAGACAGATCACTTACTAAATACCATCATGAGCAAATCAGGCTCAGTTTAGAGATATAAAGTGAATTTATTACAAACAAAACCAGAGCAGGATTCTGAGAAGTAAAACAAGCCCTTAAAAAGCACCTTCCCCCGACCCCTCCCTCCTTCCCAGCTCCACCTCCTACCCGAGCGGTGAAGGGGGCAGGGAATGGAGGTTAAGGTCAGTTCATCACCCGAGGCTTCTCCTGCTGCTCAGGGAGAGGAGCTGTTACCCTGCTGTAGCAGTGGGGTCCCTCCCACGGGAAACAGTTCTCTGTGAACTTCTCCGATGTGAGTCCATCTCATGAGCAACAGCTTCCTGTGAACTGCTGCAACGTGAGTCCATCCCACAGGCAACAGTCCTGCCAAAATTGCTGCAGCGTGGGTCACTCTTCCAAGGGGTGCAGTCCTCCAAGGATAGGCTGCTCCAGCCTGGGAGCAGGCCACCTCTCTCCCACAGGATCACAGCCTCCTCCAGGCATTCACCTGCTCCAGCCCGGATTCCTCTGTGGGCTATTGGTGGATCTCTGCATCCATGTGGTCCTCCATGGGCTGCAAGGGGACAGCCTGCTCACCATGGTCTGCCCCACAGCCTGCAGAGGAATCTCGGCTTCAGCATCTGGAGCACCCCCTCCCCCTCCTTCTGCACTGACCTTGTGCCTGCACATTGTTCTCCTCACATGTTCTCACTCCACTCTTCTCTGGCCACAATTAAAACTGTGCCCCAACTTTGTTTTGATTTCTTCTTAAATGTGTTATCACAGAAGCGTTACCACCATTTCTAATTGGCCCAGCCTTGGCCAGTAGCACGTCCGTCTTAGGAGCCACCAGTATTGGCTCTGCCAGACATGGTGGAAGCGTCTGGCAGCTTCTCACAGAAGCCACCTCTGTTGCTCCCTCCACTACCAAAAAACAGGTCATGCAAAACCAATACAAGTGTAAATAACCACATTACAAAATTATTGTCAAAAAATAGATAGAAATAAATAGAAATAAAATCCAGCAACTTAATAAGAGAGTTCACTGCAGGAAAGCCTGTCACACCATCTCCCAACAGATCAAGAATTTTACTCAGCACAAATACGGTAAACAAAAGCTATAATCTTCCCAAAGGAACAAGAAAAACAAAACACTTTAAATATTATAACATAAAAGCATAAAAGCCAGCATAAAAGTCAATGCCATGGATACCAGCTCACTCTGACCTCCACATCTAAAAAATATATGGTAATAAATATGATAATAAAGGGTCCTTGAGTCAGCAAAAGTTACTAGTCCAGAAAGACAACTGAATTAGGACGGATTGACAAGATCAGGGCTGTTTATCTGAAAGAACAACAGGACTAAATAAATATACACAGTATGATGAAAGTTAATTAAGAAGTACTTTTCTCCTTGCCCTCCTAATACAAAGTCAAACAGAACTAAATCACATTTCAAACTGATACTTTAAAAAGAACAGATGGATAACTTTTAGGACCCAATGCCACAAAATACTAGTGATGACAAGAACCAAGAGGATTAAACTGCAATTGGGTATGTATATGAACAATCCCTGCCATTCCACTATAAGCAATCACTAACAGATGGGGATTAGGGAGACCTGTGACAGAGATATAATTTCCTAACAGTTTAGGGAAGGATTTCATATACCACCCTCTGTAGCATCCTAGTCTTGCTACTGCTGGCTACATGACACCCAACTAGAGGGACACTCATCAAATCACTCCAGCACTCCCCGTTCTGCTACCAGAACTGTCCAGTGGCAACAGGTGTGAACTTCATGACAGATCTTCCACCTGGAAAGCATGTGTGCATCCTTTAAGGCACATCTGGGCTGTTATCAAGCAGCCTTGACTAGAGCAGTCAAACTTGTGCAGTGAAGGTAAACTTTTTGTAATCTCAGCTGCAGCCCTTAATAATGCTTAGGCAAACTGGCCTTCACTTTTTAGTATTTTTAGTCACCTGAGAGTTTATTTTCCATTCTGTCATTACATCTTTTAATTTCATGTAAAAGTAATTAATCTTGGGATTTTTTTTTTTTTTTGAGACACAGAAACAAACTACAGATAAGAGCAAACCCAAGAACACCTTGATTGCATCTTTGTGACACTACTCAAGGAAACCCACAGATCCTCTTCCAAAGCAAATATGTTCCTTTTTATGACAGGCTCCCCACAATATAATAAGATTCTTTTTGATGAGGACATCCTGTATCCTTCAGTAATGGAAATGCCAATAGTCCTCCCAGCACTCCAAATGCTTGTCCATGGCAAGCAGCAAACCAAACATGATGAAGGAATATTTCCTAGCCAGACAAGCCAAGTGTGATTGCAATACAAAGTGAAAGTTCAACTTGGCAAAGACAAAGTCAGCAATAGCTGGTTACCTCCTCCCTCCCTTCCTTCCTAGCTCCATGCTTGAAAGCGTTGACATTGTCATATGTAAGGAAAAATCCCACATTCTTAGTTACAGATTCAGTTGCTCTTTCATGTTCTATGCTTGATTGGTCTAGTGCTGCAGTAGGAGAATATTTCATAATAAATCTATATTTTCATTTGTCCTTAATAAAGTTGGGGATGATTGATGTTTCAGTCAGAGGTGAGCAGTTTTCACAATGCATAAAAATGTGGCTAAGCACAGTGTAAGTGTATTCCCACAACATCTAGGTGCCTTCTGTAGTTCCAAAATACCAGAAAACTGGAAGGACTTCTGAATGCAACTGTAATGCAAATCTCATTATTAACTACCACTTTACTGAACAAATATCAACATCTCCCTCCTGAATAACAAGAGCATTTCTAACAACAGTAATCGTATTTCTTAATGGAGAACCAAATTCACTGGCAATAAAGTCCAGGTTCCCGGAAGAAAAATTACTCTGTGCTCTCTGTAGACAGACTGGGTTTAATGAGCAAGGAAACCACAGAGGGCCTGATCCTAACCCCACGTAAGTCAGTGGGATGGCTTCTAGTGGCTTCAGTGGGCTTTGGATGGAGATCTTAGATCCTGATTTTGCATTTGTCACACTGTCAGCTTCACTAAAAGCCACAGGGAGTTTCAGTGTCACTCAAAGAAAAAAGCTTCTTCAAGAACTAATATTATCCCTTTCCCCAATATGGAAAATTCTCCATTATAAGCAGAAAAACAATAACAGATTGTTGAGAATTTCAGATTGCATTTTCAAAAAAAAGAACTCTTTGGGATGATACTCAGGAGGTTCATCTTGTGCCAACCCTAACTGTGAAGAAAGTGCAGTCAAGTGCTCCAAATGTATTACAATATTTCCCAATATCACTTAGAGGTGGCTTGCTGACAGCATATTTTATTTTCAAGTCTACTTATTTTAGTAATCATGTTTTCCAGCACCAAAATGGTCTGTTCATGTGGAACTGGTGGAATGTGTTGGAACAAACTAATACACTGGAATAGTAATTTACCAGGGATGACAGGTTGCGTGGGGCTTTTTAATTTGCAATCTATAATATACAGCTTAACATACATAACATTTTTCCCTGTATGGTATTTTTCTTTCTACTGTTGTGCTCTGCAAGACATTACTTCAGTGTACACCTTCTTTAACTACCTTAATAAATTACTTGTAAGCTTTGAGTTAAGGACACCATTCTTCAATTAAAACTAATAGCCATAATTGCAGCATCTCTCTAAGATGCTGCTCTCTGTTGGCTATACACTATGGAAATACAGCTGAGGTCAACAAACAAGTGTTCTTCAGGACTGAGCCCAGCATTTCCTCCATGTGATAGTCTGACCAGTCGCAGATTTTAGCTCTTGCCCATCAAACTTGCAGCACCTTTGACTACTTGGTTATCACAGAATATGTGCATATATATTATTTCCCTGTGGATGCTTCTTTTTATTCATAACTATAATGAAAAGGAGTTCCCACAGTACTCAGTGATTTCAGTCAGAGTTTCTAGCACTTAGAAGCCCTGAAAATAAGGACTCATTTTATAAAGGCAAACCCAGGAATATCTGCATTAGGAGACACTAAGAAAAATGTCTGCCTATGTGGCACAATTAAACACTTGGCTTTGTGTAATTGAGCCTAGCCATTGACTTCAAGAAAAACTTGTATCTGCTGCACCATCCTAGTTGAGTTTCACTTGCTCAATGCACATCCCATGTCCTCAACACAACTGAAAGCAATGTTCTGACCTAAACTGCTAAAGTTCCATTGTGGCTTGTCAGATGTGTCACTTAGTACTGCAGTCTATGTGTCGCTGGCCCACAGGATGAGGGTGGCAATATCTCAGCTGAGAACCATGAGTCCTTCATATATCAAGGTAATAAAAAACCCACAAGAACTACATTAAGTCAGTCTTCATCTATCTCCTTTCTGGTGTTCATTCACAAAGAAGGAAGAGTAATTCATTTCCTTACTATTCATCTGTCCCACATGTGTACTAATAGGCATGCAAATACTAAACATAAATCTTTTCTTCATCCTCAGAATGATTTTTAAAAGGCACCCTTCCCTTGCATTTCTGTGTGATGCCTGATAAATAATAGATCAGTTGCATGGTGTTAGTTTTAATATTAATGTTATCAGACAGCATTTGAGAGAAGTGGGGTGGAAACCTGAATTCTGGAAGAATTTGGTATGGCAGCAGTCACCATCCAGATGTATGTTTTTCAGGTCAAGTCCATCTCTACAATATACAGATCTTATGGGGTGTGCAGATCCACAAATTTCTTTTCCATTTAGCCAGAGACTAGGATGCTGGCTGCAATTTTTAAAAATTAATTATTTAAAATTAACTGGTAGGTTAAAATAAAATATACATTGAGCACAAAAACAATGGGAAGATACTGTTATCTGCTTCAGGAATCCTGACATTTTTTGTGTTCTGAAATTAAAGAAACCTTGTTTCCTCAGCCTAAATGTTGACATTTCCCAGTATGGAGATAAGCAACCTTTGAGCTACATAACACTTTGATTCAGCTTAAGAAATACTTCCTAGCTATAGGGGTTTTTTATCCCTACAAAAATGTGTTCTGGATCCATAAAATATAAAAACTAGGATTAATTATTTAGTGCTAAATCCATCACTCTTCCATGCAGTACTAGGAAGCATATAAAGACTTTTTCCTCCCATCTCCTATCCTGACAGCTTTATAGAATGTATGTTTAGCTGAATCTAGTCTAAGAACTAGGGGCCAGGCCACCTTGTTATCCCACTCACTGCAGTTCTGAGAAGACCTTGTGGTGAGTGTAAATATGTGCAGGCATCACACACATGCAATTCCCAACATACAGAGGACAGCGATGTCCTTTATCACCCCAAGGAAAGCGGGGTGTGGCTGCCTCAGCACTGTGGCTGCTTGCTGTGGCTACAAAGATTGTTGCAAGCCATGAGCAAACAGAGCCATCTCTACCTTCCCGTGCAGATCTCTAGTCAAGAATTCAAGAGAATTTAAGAGAGCTTGGGATGTGCTACAGATGTGTTGCTTCTCCACACTGCCAGGACACTGCAGAAAACAAATGTACCATACTTGCACACTAACACTCATTTAAAAGCTGGTTTAGGAGGAGGGGGACAAAAGCTACGTGAAGGATACATCTATTGTATTAGAGAAAAACTACTTCCAGGTACAGACCTGAGATCCAGCCAGAACACATTTCCGTCCCTCAACCATATTCCTTTGCAGCCTGCACCGATGGCATCCATCACTGGTGGCCTTGATGGGACTGGTCCACCTTAACTTCCTAGACTGCACTGTCATTGTGGAAGAATGAATAGGGCAGGGACAGAGACCAAGACAAGAGGGGAAGAGTATGGAATTCCACCCTCAGACAGACAGCAAAGCAGAGCCATGAGCATCCTGGGCAGCAGCAGACAGAGCACTGGCACAGGCAGAGAAAACCATTTCAGTGAGTAGAGAGGGACAATATTCACCATCTAACAAATGTGATTACAAAAGCTTTCTGTCTCTGACATACATCCATTGCAATGCTTGTCAAACTCTAGTATGCTCACAATTGCATACTAGGAAAACCAGTTCTGCACAGAAGTAGCCTCAACCTCTGTTCTACAAGGTCAGGAATTCACTAGGATTTCTCTGAACTCAGAAGCACTCATGAGCCTATTGCTATCCCTCGTGCATCCTGTGGCAGCTGACTCCTTTAGCCATTTTTTACCGTCCCACTGCTTGTCAATAAATCACTGTGCTAATTCCTGTGACACTTCCTGTGAAGTGCTCTGGGAATTGTGGCAAAGATTTCTGGGCTGCATCTGAGAACTGGTGGTGAATGGCTGACTTCAGGTTGACATGATGAAGAAAGGTTAAGCTCTTCAGCTGAGCAGGCTCTTAGAAATGATTCATTGTGACTCCAGCTATCCCTTTTCTATACAGCAAGTCTATCCTCTGCACCTGCCTGAACACATAAGGGACTTGACACTTGTCTTCTGTGTGGCTCACGTACTTTTTTTCCTCTCTTCTCATTACCTGTGAAGGGTGATTACATTTCCTATGGAATATCACCAGTGATACATCACACTTCAGGGCTGTGTTTTCCCCCACCCTCTAATGGGAACCTGTGGTTACTTCATCCTTTTCCTTTCTTGAATACCAATCCTCCCACAAGCCTGTGTAATAGCCACCAGTCTCCCACCGAAGAATAATGGGACTCCTACTGAAGCTCATTAATAGTAAATTATTTTCAGTTAGTAAAGACAATTCTCTTGGTGAAGACTCTGGAGAGCCAGGAATGGTACAGCAGAACACTGTCTGCCCCACAATTGATTTGAATACAGTGGTTTGAAGGAAACCTCAGACTTCAGTAGGAACCCATTAAGAACAGCTATTTCCACAGTGCCTGTCTGAACACTGAGGACAGCAGAGAAAGTAGAATCTGTCTCTCACAGTCAGATGATTTTTTTCCCCCCCAATTAGATGGTCTTCAAATAAACACTGGCATCACAGATATGAAATGACAGTCACAAGCTGTGTAAAAACACCTAAGTCACAGAGCTCATTTGATTTTTGTATAAAGCAAGAAACTTTTTTTTTCTTTTTTTTTGTAAAACTGTTCAAGTGCTTGCTTTTTCTCCAGGAGAGACTTCTCTGTTCCTGTTCTCACTTCTCTCATAGTTCTTCATAACACTCCTGGATTTGGACAGGGAATTGCTATTTGGGGGACACTTAAAGCAACCCAAAGAAATTAAGTATCTGAATCCACAGGGGAATTCAAAAGCTGTAGGCCAAGCAGTTAAAAACCTTTGAAAAGGGTGCTTAACAAAAATATGCAGACAGATTCCAAGTCTACACATATACAGATAACAAATATAGCATTGAAAAGGTCTGCTTCCGTATCAAACAATACATTCTGGCTTGTGCTATAGAAGTACATGCTCATTTTTGCTGTCTCTGACTTCACCCTATTTTGTAATACAAAAAAACTGGAACGGGGTGTTTGAAATTCAGAATTTCTAAAATATCTGAAAGTCTTTTTTAAACAAATATATGTGCATATTTACTCAATTAATTCTCTATATTCATTTCAATCAGTAATGTTTCTGCAGGGAGGAAAAGGAGGAATTAAAAGCTTTTCAGTTCAGTTTCCTCAAAAAAAACCCCAAAAAACCCCAAAACAACAAACCCTAGCAGACAGCTACCCTGGGCTCCATAAATGTCCTTGTCACTGTGCAGAATATCTGGGAAAGGTAATCTTCAACAGTCTCAGTCCCGGTGAGGAACAGCAGGGCATCATGACTGCTACAAAGTGGGAAGTGCAAGATCTGCTGAAGCCATGTATCAATCAGCATGGCAGGGTTACCTTGTAGTTACTGACAAGCAGCACAACTCCTGGCTCCTTTAAATTTCCTTTAGGCAGTCGGGATGAAAACCTTATCACCTGAGAGCTTAGGCAGTGGATTATCTCAGCTCTGCTGGGACATGAACAGAACCCACATGTCTTCATAAAGCATCTCTTTCTGAGCAGCCCAGTGTTTACTCTAAATGAATTTGGCCAGAAAATCCCTGATCACCTCTAAGCAGGGGCTGCTATGAGAATGGAGCTGCTATTTCTACACAGCTGCTGTTCTAAGGAAAAAAGGAAGTGAAGAGGAAGAGACCAAAGAGTTGCTGGGACTGCTCTGACTGTGAATCAAGCAAACACCACTGCCCATTGGGTTGGTCTGGGGCACAGGGAATGCCTGATACACACACCAGGAATGAAATGCGCCCAAACTCCATTACACACATCTTCTAAGCTGAAGCCCATAAGGCAAAAGAAGCATAAAACCATCATTGAATGATTTGGGTTGGAAGCAACCTTAAATATTATCTAGTTCCTACCCACCTGCCATGGGCAGGGACACCTTCCACTAGACCCATCCAACCTGGCCTTAAACATTTCCAGGAACAGGTGTTAAGATATGGTCATTAAAATTAGTAGAGAGATGCTTCCACCTGAATAAGGAGCAAACAACACCATATGCTGAAGTCAATAGTACAGACTTTTATTTAACAGTAAATGTGAGGTAGAGAGGGAGAGATAGAAATAAAGAGTGGTGGGGTGGAGGGGGGGAAAGAGAGTAACAGAGAGTCAAAAAAATATCACCACTTTGTGGATGCTGATGGCGTCCCATTGGTCCTTTTCTTCTGATCTTCTCAGTGGTGATGGTTACTTACACCAGAGGTGGGGAAACCCACAAAACAGAGTCCAATGGGTTTATATTCACTCAGTTTTAGGTGGGAATGCCCAAATACCTCCCCTGGGTCAGGGATTTTTACACTGGATGATGCAATACTTTGGATCAGGGGACACTTCGGGAGTGTCTGATGGTTTATGACACTTTCTAAGACATTACAGCATTTATGGCACATCAGCAGGGATGAATACCTTTAAGCCATGTGTGAATGACCTGGTACTACTCCGGAAGGGAATTTTCACAGCCGAGCCACTTGTGTAAGAACTTTGGCATGAGAAAAAGCAATATCCCACTTTCAAGGATTTGCCTCTTCTCAGCCTCTTCCCTTATCTTGTTCAACACCCAGCTGTAGCCTCCAGTGATGGGTATACACACTCCCTGCTGCACCTGGGCAAAATGGTCCATTGTTTGAGTCATTAACAGTCCAGTCTCTCACAAGGGGCATCTACAACTTCTCTGGGCAACCTGTTCCAGTGTCTCACCACCCTCATAGTAAAGAATTTCTTTCTAATCTAAATCCAGCCTCTTTCAGTTTAAAGCCATTCCCCCTTGTCCTGTCACTACACGCCCTTGTAAGAAGTCCCTCTCCAGCTCAATTGCAGGCCTCCTTTGGGTATTGGAAGGTGCTCTAAGATCTCCCTGGAGTCTTCACTTCTCCAGGCTGAACAACCCCATCTCTCTCAGCCTGTCTTCATAGGAGAGCTGCTCAAGCCCTCTGAGCATCTTTGTGGCCCTGCACTGGACTTGCTTCGACAGATCCATGTCTTTCTTATGTTGGGACCCAGAGCTGGATGCAGCGCTCCAGGTGGGGTCTCACAAGGGCACAAGAGAGGGGCAGAATCCCCTCTCCCACTGCTGGCCATGCTGCTTGGGATGCACCCCAGGATATAATGGGCTTTCCAGGCTGCAAGTGCACGGTGCTGTGCCGTGTGGAGCTTCTCAGCAACCAACACTCAAAATCTTTCTCTGCAGGGCTCTCAAGCCATTCTCTGCCCAGCCTGTATTTGTGCTTGGCATTGTTCCGGTACATCTGGACAACCTTGCCATCAACATGACTGCAGGAGGAAGGTCAGAAAAGGTTCTTATGCTCAAGAAAAGCCAGGTGACATTGATCCTGGTTGGGACAAGAGAGGGAAAAGAGAGAAGATGGACTGGGGGTACTACTGTAGTGTTTTAACTAGCCTCTATGTGGTTATGCTCTACTGTGACAGTTGAAGAAAGGCTCAGAAGTGAATGAGAATTCTCTGACAGACCTCTCATGAACAGTTAATCTATTTATAAAATAATACAGTCTTATATTCATGTGACCAAATGAGGGGAAAAAAAATCCAGAGCTGAAGAACATTGTTCATTAATTGAAAACCAGTCCTCTGCTAGGTACTGTCAAAAGCAGCTTCTGGGTTGGTTTTTTCTGCAGAGAAGCTGCTGCTGGGACTTTGCCAATTCAGCAGTTAAAGGTAATCTCAAAGAATCCCTCAGCAAATTGTAAAGTGCTCAGGCTGAAGAACAACAAGGTGTTTGGGGACTGAATTGATTGTTTTAATTTGCGTAATACTAGCAGCAAGCAGCACTTAAGAATTATTCTGCTTAATTCACCTATTCCAAAAGCAAGACAAAACTAAGCCAGCTTTAATAAATAAACCAGACCTAAAAGTACTTGATTTTATCCCCATGTAGATAAGGAAAAGTGCAAAATCTGGCATCTGGAAAGTGATGTTGTTACATTGTACTTTCTACATACTAACAAGGAGCTAGGGGCATGCATTGACACAACACAACAGTCAATAGGATCTGACTTTGCAGTCAGATCTGTTCCTTTTACTGTTTGGAAAAGAAGAGGTCGTCTGAGTACTCCCAAAGTCTCTAAAGATGGTGCCACAGTGCACCTACCTTCCTCCTTCACAGCAGCCAATACATTTCCTCTCACTTCATTTAACAGACTGTGACAAATGTGCCGATCTCACCCCAGAAGTGTGCAAGTAATTGACTCAAAGGCAAGAATAAATCCTTCCTTACCTATTCCCGACTTATATTTTTAACAGCATAGCCGTCAAAATGCAGCAAATCAATTTTTCCCCCTTACTGTCTCCACTCTGCCTTTTCAGAATATTTTTAGTTGCTCTGATTAAAAATTTACCTCTTAAGTACCACTGAGGACACACTGCATGTCTTGATTACAGTTTTGTATAACTTTTTCAGCTTACCTATGTATATTCCTTGCAAAGGAAGATGTGGAGTCATATCCTTCTTTACTTGCCTTATCTTTCTAATAAAAGAGGAATTTTAGTAACTAACTTTAAAAGAGCAATAGGAAAATATTTTCTGCAATGCAGAAAATACATTTTCAGAATGAAGATGTGAGGCCATCACACCTGATGGGATTACACAAGATACCTTACAGATGAGAAACATGGCATGCTAAACTGAAAAAAGCACTTGCAGGGCTTGCCCAAAGCAAAGATAAACCTTCATGTTTCTGGATTCTGTCTTTAGTGGTGCATTGTAGTGGACAGGTACTCACCCCTGGAGTCTTATCTCTCTCTGTCCTCTTCACTGGGGACAACTTGGGTCACAAACGTCTTGTGCCACTTCTACCACATATTCTACCATGTGTAATTAACCAGTACTTTCTCTATTACTTTGTCCAGGAATGATTTCATTACCATCCATGAAATTCTACACGTGTGCAGCCACAGTACTTACCTGAATGTCACCAAAATGTACGACTGCATGAATGCAAGAATGTAAATCCCTCTTCCTGGGATTCTCTGCATGGCAGCAGTTTTGATTTGCTTATTCAGAGTGGGCAGAGACCTTTCTACCTTTTGACTGCCATTCAGTCACCCTTTCTTTTTTCCTGTGAAATCAGTTCCTTTCCAAAACTGGAGAAGTCTTGACCACTGAAAAAGAGATTACTTTCTGATTTAATTTCTGCAGGTCATTCATACTGATTAGACAGCTTAGACAAGTTGAGTAGTAGAAGGCCTAAATTTAAAGATATGGAGGATAAAACAGCCATTGCAAAAAGTAAGGGGAAAATCCCTTTATTTTCTCCCTTTAGCATCAATATAGTCCAAAACATTCTCTTTTTTTTTCAAATGTTTGTTCACTAAAATGTGCCATGGGGGAAAATGTCAGCTACAAATCCTCACTCATCATTTATTTGCACAGCAATGCTTAAAGGTCCTTAAAGATCTCCAAGGATTTGAAAGAAATAATTTAGTCAGGTAGCAAAAACAGTGCCACTGCCTTCCAGGGTCTGGTTACATGGCTCACACAGCATCTGACAACTCCAGGCAAGTTCACAGTGAACTTCACACATCATGCACAGAGAAATATATTCTACCAGCCAAATGTATGAAAGTCTAACTTTGAAGTTAATGAATCATGCAAAAATAGCTGCAATCCACAGGATGGACTGTGGAAAAAGTTTTGTTCACTGCAAAGGGACTCTTCTCTATTCTGCTTGCCTTACAGATGGCCTGCTCCTGTTCTTGCCAAAACCACCAAAGTTTCACTCAGTTTCCTTGGCACTTAGCAAAGTCACAACTTTTCCTTCACATATGCTGGCTGATTCTTTATATACCTGAGTAACAGGTGTGTTACAGTCATGTTTTGCATTATTCATCTTGGATGAAGTTAAACCCTGACTGTGTCACACATCACACATTACTGAGTTTACCTCAATGTAGTGTTTTGGGTTTTGCTCAGTTAAGTTTACCTAAGACGCGGTGAAGCTGGAACAGTTCTTAATTACCCCGGCACAGGAACTTGGCATTCTCCTAAGTTTGTGCTTTTCAGCAATGAGACTCCTTTCTGCTGTATCTTTAAATTGCCTGTGCTTCCCTAAAAGTTATCTCAATATTATTACCTTACAAAGCAGATAATCAAGATTTACTTGGTTTCAGGCAGCTCTTCCTTGCTTAAACAATTACTTGTCCCATGCTTTTTCCTGCCCCCACTTACCTGTTTCCATTTTCACTGCTAATACACACCATGATTGCAATGTACTAGAGCATGGGTATCAGTCCAAAGTCCAGTGAAACCTTGAAAGTTTTCTGAACCACAGAAAAGGCAACTGTGCAGTATTACACAGACAGCCTGTATAAAGGATCTTAATTTAAAGACAACTTTTTGTCATAAATTAGTTTTATTTGTGTAACATTTTCTATTTTCAGATCTTTATAGTCCTATAACAAAGAAAAGTAGTTCAAGAAGGAAAATAAGACTACCAAATGTCCAAATTCCTCATAAAACTGGTATTTTCAAAGGATTAAAAGAAATCTGAATTTTAAATTCTAGAAGTGATTAACCACAAGCATGAATTTATTAAGCTGCTTGTAACTAACATTCAAAACAGCAGCACTGCAGGTTTTTCAAGCCTAGACACTTTTCTCCCATCCTCCACAGAAGATTCACTAAAAATTCAAGATAATGATTACAAGTACCTAGATCTGTAACATACAGATCCATAGCAACGCTGAGGATCTCTTATGCTAATTTCTGTGCCCAGAGGCTTTTCTGCAACACTGAATTAAAGAAGCCACTGTATCATTCCCATAACAAGATGATTATCTAGGAATTAAGACTAAGTAGAAAACTCTTTTCAAAACATCAGTCCTCCAAAGCCTTTAGAAATCAAACAAAATTACTTATGTGGCTTACATCACCAGTTCTCAAAAGTTATATATCTGCACACATCCTGTTTCAAGAAGAAAGGGCAAAGTAACTATTATGTAACAGTCTTTATTTATGATTCTTTGTTAATGCAGTAGATAATCTCATTGGAATTACTGACTTTTAATGGAACATTTTAAAAGATTTCTTTTACTATTGTTGCAGGTGAACAAACTAAGAAGACTACAACATCACTTACCAACAATCCATTAGTGTCACTTCTCAAATTCTTCAGATATAAAGGCGAGAAATTTTTCCTCCTTATAGTGTCAAAACGTATTTGGATGTCTGCTGAGTGAGGTTTTAATGGTTTTAGAGAACAAAACTAGTATAAAGTCCTAAATCTGTGTGAGTAATCAACTTTCCCATCTATTTGCAGAAGTCACAGAGGGAACCAGAGGTGTATTCCTTGAGGAGGAACAACTGTCATTCCTAGTATATGTTCCGGATGTGTCAAAGCATATCAAAGCAGAAAACACACATAGGAGAAACCCAGAGTAGTGAATCCTGTCCCTGCCTCACCACTCTACTAGCATGGAAGACAATATTCTCGGCAAAGAAGAGAAGCATAACCTGTGAGTTGAGCCATGACTGATGCAGTGCTGCTGGCAGGCTGTCACAGTGTATGTGGATTTCTCCACTAAGATGCCAAAAGTAATGACAGAATAATACTGCCTCTGTTTGAGGGAGCAGGGAACAAGATTTCTCCAAACTTTCAGACTTGGAAGAGCTGTTTGCACTACACATAGGATTTTCCCCTAAGAGACAGTTTAACAACAAAGATAATTGCTTGTTTGGTGTCACTGAGGAGAATGTAGACAAGAAGTGGCAATGAGTACAGAGACATTACACATACGATAAATATTCAGCTTGAATGAATGGAAGGACCAGTTCCAGAAAGGGGTTCAACAACTCAGTTTTTACAAAAAAATGTTGATTATACTGTATCAGAACCATCATGCTAGAGGACAGCAGGATCTGTGTGCAGAGCCTTCAATGTCTATGTACTTGTGCTAACTGATACTATGGTGTACTCCAAGTAGCAATAAGAAGTTATCCATACCTGCAATAAACTTGCTTCTGGATTTCCCTTAAAGATACAGTCTGTTGTTCTTTACAATGAAAAGTACTCATTATCTTATCCTAACCTATATTCTTCTTCTGCACACACCATCTTGAGTAAAGGCTTAAGATCCTTTTGCATGATTTGCATGTCAAAAATTAATGACTCAAAGCTTTAAGATGCCCACACAAATTTCATTTGCATTTCTGTATCTTCACACAGCACAAACAGTCTCATATAACACCACACAAAAAGGGTAAAAAGGAAAAAAAACACTCAAAAGATAAAAATCCACTGAAACACCATGAAAACTAGGCAGCAGAACAATCTGCTGTATCTGGCCTGCATCACATATCAAATTCAAAAGAATAATAGGGTTAAATACCTGGATGTAGAAAGAAGAAAAATAAAAAATCTACAGGTGTCAGAGAACAACATGAAGCATGTCATCTTAAAAAAAAAGGTTTATTATCTACCTTCCTACCACACTAAAAAAATCTCTCAAGATAAATTATTTCAAACCTCAGTTTTAGAAAGCTAGGTAGCCAGCAGCTTTTCTACTTCTTGATTTGGAAACAGCAAATTGAAAAAACAGTACATATGTAATAGCTGATACTTGTCTGGTTTTGAGGCAACTGTTATTGCCAGTTGGACAAATATCCTGTGCACTCCCTGGTCATGTCAGTGCTACTATACCCATATGGTGTTCTGAAACCTGAGAGATTGTTTAACAGCAGATAAATAAGTGTCAGAAAGAAAGGAACAAGCTCTTTTGGTTTTTTTCCTCCCAGTTGAACACCAACAACACCATTCTGCAACAAACCATTATTAGCACTGACATTATAGTAAAGGTCTACTAGTGTGTCAGGACTAGAACAAGAAAGGAAGAGAACAAGGAGACAAACATCAGTCACTTAGCAAAGAGCAAGACTAGAATATCAGACATGCTATGGACAGGAGTGTCACACACTGCCAGATGTATTGAGGAAGGCAGTTGTTCACTATTGCTGTCAAAACCTGAGCACAAAGCATTGGGGTAGTCTGAATACCAGAAGCTCAGTACTAGTAGAAAACTGAAAAATAGGTAGTATTTCTTTTAATTAAAACTTATTAATTTTTGCTGTGAGAAGGTTTTGGAGCTAAAAAATGAAATGTGCAAACACTGTAAGAATCAAGAACTTCTTGGTATACAGAACTAAAATATTAATAAAATGTTTATATTGTGACCACACGAAAAAGATGTTGAAATTTTTACTTACTTTGGATGGGCAAATTCATCCAGCAGGACAACCTTTTCTATCAAGTCTCCACCAATGGTTCGAACCAAATCATAGAAATCATTCTGAGAGTATGTCTCAGAAGGCAGCCAAAAGGAGATGTCATTGATCAAAGGAGGATATCTGCTGAGTGGCTAAAAGAAATTAAAAAACACACCTTTATACGTGGCTGGACTTGATAAGTGTATCTACAATTGTTCTGAACTTATGTAACATACAAAATACACAGTTTAGAGGCTTTCTGAAATGCTTTTTGAAGTGCAAACTGACCTCATAAACAACTGAGATGTAAGATTTTATACTAGGAAATGTCTTCTACAGATCCCCTCATAACAATTTTGATTTATTCATTCAAAAGAACAAACTTGGTTTGTTTGCTAAAATCAGTGTTTATGACCCTGAACACACTTTAGCATCAGAGCTGTTTAAAAGGAAGAGATAATTGTAAGGTGATTTTTCACTGGGTAGAATTGCACTTTTTAAAAGCATTTTTCAGACATTTTGCAGATTCAAAACTTCTTATCACATTCAGATATAAAATTTATACATATTTTATAGGATTCTTATATTACACAATATGTTTATTATTTTTACTGCCAAATTGCTACGAAAGTCTTATAAATAGGCACATTCTTATTAAAATGTTTTAATAAGAAACACGCTGGCTTAAAAAGACACATCAGTTCACTTTCCAGTGTTTTTTATAGACATCCAAACATCTACAACAACAACAAAGGTATGGCCGTTAACATAATTATTCATGCCACAAGTACCACAACAGGCTTTTAAACACAAAGGGGCATCTTTGCTGCAGACATAAAGACCTCATCTTGTGGGCAGCCAGTGTAACTTGTTATTTGCAAACACAGGAAGAGAAAGAGAACCAAAACCAGACAATTAACTCTTCAGTTTTGATCGAACTCCCCCGGAGTCTCTCGGTTTCAGATCTCACCTTTGGTGAGATGTTTCTCCCTTTGAGGAACAACAAATGGTAATGCTCTCCTTTCATGACCTCTAGGTCATACAGTATCTTACTTCTGCCTTGCATTACTTCCCTGCAGTTGAAAAAAGTGCTTTTGCACAAGACAGTTGGAATCTGCAGGACAAAACATCTATTTGATTATTTTGTTTACATGTACAAGAGATCCCATGTGTACATATTGGTCAATACAGTATAATAGCTCACTCAAAAATGTATTCTATGGCTGGAAATGTTTTATGACGGAGCAGTGGAAACCTAAGTGAGCACCTGCTAAAGCAATAAGCCCATTAATAAGGCAAGTTTACAGCATTCTGATTTACTCAAACACTGTTCTGTAGAGTGTAAACTAGTCAATAAATATCTGATAAGGAATACAGTGCAAGTTTTAAATTCATAATCCCCCCAGCAAATAAAATTGCGAATCACAAATGATTATTGAACTTGTTAAAGGAATAAACTTGTCACATGAATTCATATCCTGTACATCAAATTAAAAAAGGAAACTTGCACAACAAATCCATTGCAAAAGAGCATTTGATAAAACACTCATGAATGAAATGCAAGTCTCTGCTATACAAAAATTGCAGCTGCAAATGCTGGAGTTGCTCCTCAGACAGGAACTTGATACATGTGTTAGTGTAAATAAAGTTATAATCCTGCAGTAGACCCCTATAGTCTCACCTCATCCCTATCTATCACTATATTTACCACTGCTATAGTTCAGGAATACACTGAACACCCTTCAGAGTTTGGCGGGACTAATATAAAACTCACTGAACTGCCAGATCAAATATTTAATTATTCAACCAGAAGGTGCGACTCATGAGCCTAAGCATGACCAGGCACCTACTTTCATTCACACAGGTACAAGGACAATAAAGAAAAATAATTACATGTTTGGGTAACTCAGGAATGTCCTGTGCTGGTTTAGGCAAGAGTAGAATTAGTTATCTTCACAGGGGCTATCACCGGACTGTGTTTTGGATTTGTGCTGGACATAGTGTTGATAAAATAGAGATTTTTTTGTTATTGCCTAACAGAAATTGCACAGAGTCAAAGCCTTTTCTGCTTGTCATACTGCCACACTGCCAAGAAAGCAGGGAGTGCTTGGGAAGTTGGGAGGAGACACAGCTGGGACAGGTGACCCCAAGTGACCAAAGGGATATTCCAGACCGTATGACATCCTGCTAAGTATATAAAGTAGGAAGAAGAAGGAGGAAGGGGGGATATGTGGAGGATGGTGTTTGTTTTCCCAGGTAGCCATTACATGTGATAGGGCCCTGCTCTCCTGGCGATGGCTGAATGAATACCTGCCTGCCCATGGGAAGCAGTGAATTAATTCCTTGTGTGCGCAGCTTTTTCTCTCTGGTTTCACTAGCCTGGGTACAGAAGTGTTGTAATTTTGTGTGTGTATGCTTGTGTGTGTTACAAAGACTTGAAGAACAAATGCTTAAAACATAACATAACTTTTTATCATTAGCTACGAACCTTTTCTCAGAGCCTTGTAATGCAGAAAAATCTTTTATGGTAAAAAGGCAAGGCAATAATCCCACATTATATTGTCCCTTCACCACCTGGCTGCAGTCAATATCATTGCAGTAAGTCTTATATCAACACTAAAGTTAGTATAAGGATAAAATTCCTAATTCTCAAATGTATCGATCTGTTTGTTGTAGAGCTACATGAGCCACATAATAGTTTATCAGCTACACCTAAAATGTGAATAGGCTACTAAAGAGTCTCCAATTGGTAAGTCAAAATGAAGTTCCTAAATTTGTATTCAGGCACTCCAGCAAATACATACCATGGACCAATAGATCCCTTTGCCATTCTTTGATCCTTTCTAAACTCTCCTGCTCTTTAACAGCAGACTGGTTTAAAGTCCATTGACTTTGATCCTTTTTCAAGTTCAAGGCAAATGCCAACCCTGGAGACCATTTCCTTATGAATTTACAGACATTTCAAAGGCTCCCCTTGAGAGAAATGTGTTCTTCCCACTAAATCTTCTATTCTGCTGTCACCTCCAGCCACCACTTCCAGCTACATTCTCTTCATGGCTTAGGAGTCCTCCAGCACAATGCTTGAAGAAGCTAGCAGGACACATCTGGTTCTGCAGGCTGTGTGTTGGCTGAACTCTGGCACGCTACCCAAGCCTTCAAGCCCTGCTGTTCCTGCTTCCACTCCCTGATTATCCCTTTAGGTTTCTGAGGAACTGAAAAGAGGTTTAGGAAATGGTAGAAGGGATCCCACATGCAGAGTGCTGCTGCAGGGCACTGGCCAAGTGTGTCAGTAAGCACTGCTGATGCAGACATGCCTGCACCCCTCCTTTTGGTTCCATCAGAGCTTTGCCACCACAGTGCTACTTTAAATGTTCTGTTTACTTTCCATTTCAAATACTGCAGTGTACTATCTTTAACATTTTTCAACAGCCTCAGAAAGCAAGAGTGCTTTCGCAGAAATTCACTGTCTATAGGACTCCACTGAACCCATCTTGTAGAAAATATTGCAAATAATGACATCACATTTTTCAATCACCCAAGGTGAAAGCATTTAAGTCCTGAATTACTATAATTTTTTTGAATAATAAAATGGAAGTTTATGATGATCCACCCTCAATCATACATGTTTACTAGTCATTAGTCACAGTTCCTTCTCTAGCTAATAAATAAGGCAAGTACTTCCTAAAACTTCAAGCTTTCCCTCTCAGGATGCCAATTTTAATATAGAAATGAGTAGTTGCATACCAGTGCTATAATCTGCTCTGCAAGCCTGCCTTGCCCACGCCTAGATGTACCTGAGGAGTGCACCACTGAAAACACAGGGATGTTATTTTTTCATATGTGTTTATGACAGTTCAGGGCATTCTTCACCCCCACCTCTCTGCTGTGCCTTTCTGTCTGAGATTACTGCCCCTGCAGCAGCTGATAAAACAAACACGTGCCTGTTCCTCCACCACTGCAGTTCACAGCTTGCTGTAGCCATCTGAAAATCACCCCTCTCATTGGTTTATGATAATGTGTGCTGGATGAAAAATTGCAGCAGCTTGAGTCACTGGGGGACAGCTGTCTTAAGCAGCAACAGGATCCACCAGAACTCATTTGTCAGCATAAAATAGCAAATACTTGGGCTCTGCACATGTTGCCATACCAGGGCACTACTCTGGACACTGTGGCATCAGGAATCAAGTGGTCACCATAAGAGTGGTATCTGTTCATCCACACATGGCAAAGGATCATCAGCTAGGTTAGATCCAGATACCTTACAGCTGCAAAGGAGAGAAACCTCTTCTGAGGGCAGAACCTCCCAGTTTGGAGTAAAAATACCTGAGGATAATGCACAGCCAGTGCCAGTGAATAACCCACATAAGGCCATGAAGTGTCTTTAGCTCAGAGTCACAAAAACCAGGATGGACACCAGCACTTTCCACAAATATTTGTCATTAGGAAAAAAAGCCACTTTTCCCCAGATGCAGTAACCATGGGTGCAACATGGCGAGGGGACAGGAGAAGTTTTGTGCTGTGGCTGCTCACTCCATTCCTTCCCTGCTGCCAGCTGCAGATGGGACACAACAAACAAGTGACAAACACAACAGAAGAAAAAGCTGTGCTTGTATTTTGACAGCATGTCCTAGAGTGATTTTATGTATGTATTTTATGCTATATATTCCATATCATCTGCTATGCTTAGAAATTAGTTTATCCCTTTAATTCAGTCAGAGAAAAGCCGGCACAGGTTTTGTTTATATTCTTCAACTCCAGCAGAAGCAGAAAACAACGGGACAGCAGAAGATAAGGGGAGAGTTTGTGCTCTTGGATGTTTTTCTTTTCGCGAGCTCGATTTCTTCTTCTGGCCAGGAGCAAGAGACAGGGAGTTTGGTCCTCTGTTTTTTTTTCCCCTTATTGGCTGAAGCAAGAAGCATTTTAAAAACTGTGGTTTCTCTCTCTGGGATTTGTTCAGCACCTCTTTGGTCCAGGACATCGGGACACCTGCCTGGGGGGTTTCCCCCCACCAGCAGCATGCCAGGCCTGGCCACAGGCCCAAACTCTGAAGGGACTGAACCTGACTGAACCGCAGCCAAGGAGGGATTTCTCTGAGGAGTCTCATTGACTCCTCAAAACAACTAGAGATTTCCATTTGTTTAATACTATTCATTTGGTTTGGTAAAGAAATAGTTTTTTTCCACTTTTGTTCTCGAAGGAAGTTTTTCCCGAACCGGTTTGGGGGAAGGGGCTGCTGAAATCTGCTCTCCTGAAGGAGACTCTTTCGGAAGTCCCCTCTCCAAATTTGGCCTAAACCAGTACACAGCAGCAATGCAAATGCAAGGTTAATGATGACACGTACCAGAAACTGGGTTAGCAACTTCACGGCAGCCAAGCTATTAAAAAGTCAGCCATGCTTTACTGCCATCACCAGTCTAAGTCAGAAAAATATGAGACTTAGCAGCATCGTGGCTGTCAAGCTTTAACAGTCCTGCATTGCCCATGTTTTGGAGAAATATCTACATAAACTATACAGTTTTAATGCAACATCATATTCTCATCAAAATGAAAACTTCAGTCCTGTAATAACTGAGCATTTCTTAATATATTCCATGGTGAAACTACATTAATTCAGTGTTATCATAGGAAATTTAAACACGTAACAGGCATGAAATTCAAATTTGCAAATTTACAACAGTAGCTTACCCCCCTTGCACATAATAACATTTCCTGTATTAGTGTGTATGCTTCTAGATTTACACTTTCGTATTTACGACCAGCGAGACAAATTACAGTTGCTGCAGGGAACATAACTTTGAATTTCTTGGCTGCCATGGCTTAAAATTCAGTCACAATGTTCCCCATTATTATAAGTTTTCTACCCTCCTTACCAAATCAATTTTTTCCTTAGTTATATAGAGTAAGTTCTATATATTCATGCATGTCTACACACAAACACACACACACACACATATGCATTTTTATGTGTAAAAACACATACGCATCTTCAAAGGAGGAAATGTAAATTTCAACAGACAACTACCACAAAGTCTGATAAGCAAATATAAAATATATTCTGGGACTAAGCTCTTAAAACCAAAGCAAATGAACTAGTCTGGGATCGATGCACTGCTCTGTCCTCCTGCAGAGAGTGGCAGAAGTGTGTTAGCCTCCAGTGATGCTCTGAGCTTTTCAAAGAATGAACACAGAAGTATGATCAGCTCTTTTATGACAGCAATCTGTTCACCCCAGCAGAGTTCTTAACTTTGAAAAGCTCACATACAGGTACAGAGAACACCATATGTTCCTGGGAACATCAAGTGCTCCATGGATTTCAGGCACTCTGCTTGTACATGGACCCTTCTGAGTGGAAGAGGTTTTCTTTGTATGTGGATGAGAATGCTCTGTCCTTGGTTTGAATACCATGTGAGCCTTTGAGTGTCCCACTAGGCTTCTAATTCCACTGATTCATTCAGTGTGGAAAGGGAAACACCCTTCACTATTTCTCACAGAAGCAAAGGGAAAAGAGACAGAGCAAGTGAGGCATTCAGGTTACACATGAACCTTCCCACAGCCACCCCTATTTTCCTCCCTTCTAACATTCTAACTAGCCTGGTTTCTTTCCATTCCTAAAGGTTTTAATTCATCATGGGTGATGTAAATGTTTGATTTCTAAGCTGTGCTTAGGAGCCCTTGTTCTGACACCACTCTTTTGTTTGAGCTGAGAACCCAAGCAAACCCAAGCAGACCTAAGCAAAAGCTGCCACCAGTCACAAAGAGCATTTGACTACAGACAGTGAAGCTGATTGGACTTGCAAACACACACCTGCAGGGCAAATCAATCAAATAATATCCCCATTTCCACTTCAACTAGTGCAGTTCACAGCACCTTATAAGGGTGAAAAAAGGGGAGGGAAGTCAGATTCCACTCTAGAGATCAATACCTTGAAGAAAATCATACATTTGGCAGGAGGACTGACTCATTTGTCAGCAGCTGCCTGCATAATTAAAACAGTATTGGGTTGCAATATTGTTATTCCTCATCTTGGGAAAGCATTCTCTTTGCCTTTACCTCCTTCATCCATGAGGAAAAATAATCATGGAATTACGGAAATACAGGAAGTACCTTGTAGAAAATAAAAGAAAGAAAACAATGTTTTCAAGAAACATAGTAAATGAAATTTGTCAAAGGTGAAACATTCATTCCCTGGTAACAGGGAGACACAAGAGAAGGCAGAATTACTGAATGCCTTCTTTGCATCAGTCTTCATTGACAAGACCAGCCCTAAAGGATCTCTGATCCAGGAGATGAGGGTAAAGGAATCTTGAAAGGAAGACTTTCTCATAGACAAGGAGAACTGAGTTAGAGAACACCTAAACAAACTTGACATCTACAGGTCTACAGGTCCTGAAGGGATGCATCCACAAGTGCTGAGAGAGTTGTTGGAGACCTCTGTGAGGCCACTCACAATTGTCTTTGAAAGATCACAGAGATCAGGAGAGGTGACTGAGGACTGCAAGAAAGCAAAGTCACCTTGGTCTTTAAAAAGTGGAAGAAGGAGGACCCAAGGAACTACCACCCAGTCACCCTCACTTCAATCACTGGAAAGCTGATGAAGTGTCTCATTCAGGAGGCCATTTCTATCCACATGAAGGACAAGAAAGTGATCAGTAGACAGCATAGATTCACTACAGGTAAATCATATTTGACCAGCCTGATTGCCTTCTACAATGAAACAACTGGATGAGGGCAGAGCAGTGGATTTTATCTACCTTGACTTCAGCAAGGCTTTTGACACTGTCTCTCACAACATACTCATAGGTAAACACAGGAAGTTTGTGTTGGATGAGTGGACAGTGAGGTGGATTGAGAACTGGCTTAACAGCAGATCCCAAAGGGTCATAATCAGTGACACAGGGTCTAGCTGAAAGCCTGTGACTAGTGGTGTCCCCCAAAGTTCAATACTGGGCCCAGTATTGCTTAAGCTACTCAGCAATGACGTGGACAAAGGGACAGATGCCTCTTCAGCAAGTTTCCTCACAACACAAAACTGGGAGAAGTAGCCCATACGCCAGAGGGCTGTGCAGCCCTTCAGAAGGACCTCAACAGGTTGGAGAAATGGGCAGAGAAGAACTTTCTGAGATTCAACAAAGCCAGATGCAGAGTCCTGCACGTGGGGAAAAATAACTCCTTGCACCAGGACAGGTTGGGGGCTGACGTGCTGGAAAGCAGCTCTGCAGAGAAGGACCTGTTGGTCCTTGAAGTCAACAAGTTGTCCATGAGCCAGCAGTGTGTCCTTGTGGCCAAGAGGGCCAACAGAATCCTGGGGTACATTAGGAAAAACATTGCCAGCAGAGTCTCCTTCTCAGTCGCCTCTTCTCAACCTTTTCTGATAAGAGAGGTGCTCCAGTCCCTAAATCATTTCATTGCCCTCTGCTGGGTCCACTCTAGGAGCTCCATGTCTCTCTTGTACTGAGGAGCCCAGAACTGGACACAGCACTTTGGGTGTGGCCTCACTAGGGCCAAGTGCAGGGGCAGGACCACCTCTTTTATCAGAAAAGGTTGAGAAGAGGTTACTGAGAAGGGACCTCATCAGTGTCTGTCAGTATCTACAGGGAAGGTGCCAAGAGGATGGATCCAGGCTCTTCTCGGTGGTGCCAAGCAATAGGACAGGGGACAGGGGGCAGAAACCAATGCACAGGAAGTTCCACCTGAACAGGAGGAAAAACTACTTTACTGTGCAGGTGACTGAGCATTCGAACAGATTGCCCAGAGATGTCTTCCTCCCTGGAGATATTCAAGAACGATCTGGATGCAATCCTGTGCCATGTACTCTGGGATGACCCTGTTTGAGCAGGGAGGTTGGACCAGTTGACCTTCCAACCTGGCTCATCCTGTGATTCTGTGATTCTACATCCAGGTTGAACAGGGAGGTGCCATGGGGCACAGACTTGTTTTTCTAGTTAAGTCTCAGCCTTCAATGTGAGATGACACAAATCTGTGGACAAGGTCCCTCTCTGCTGTGCGGTACATGCCACCATGAGAGCTCTGTCCCCTTCCCACCTAAACTACGCCCTGTGGAGTCTTGTTGGAGATAAGAATTTCTTTCTTGAGCCCCATTCCAGGTTCTCTGAAGGTGCAAAATAAGAAAGAGTTTAACTGCTTATATTCTGCCTAAGCAGTCACCAGGTAGCTCTCCAATTTTATCCCACTTAGTCACCTTTTTCAATGCTAGTCAAGCACCTTGATCAGGAAAACCCCGTGAAGACACAAAATAAATGCACACACATGTGCACATGCAGAAGTGCAAACTTTCTTGCATGTTAAAAGTTACAGCTCAAATAGAGGAACCTGCCTGACAAAGGAAAGTCAACACCTAATATGATACTGAAAAAAATTAAGATGTGTAACAGCCAGTGAAGAGATTAAACTGCTTTGGTAAGCTGCTCCACTTTTTCCAAGCAGCAGGAAGAATGCACAAGAGGACCGATGCTGTAGCAGAATGAGTGAGTAGAAAGCTTGCCTTTACACAAGTTCACCCAGAAGTAATGCTAGTTACTAAACCTCTGTGGTCCCACTGGAAAGGGACACTTTGTTCTTACAACATTGTATTAAAATGCAATAACTTTATTTTAGAGTAAAGCTTGTTTAAATTTGTAATGAAAAATGTGTCAAATTTAAAGTCACAATATACTTCTCTGAGTGCAAATATGCATTTTAACTGACCTGTGGTCAGAAAGCCAAGAAACAAGGCATGGCTTTTGAGAAGCTTTCCAGACACGAAAGATCACTTCTATTGCCACTGAAAGTGTTATGATTCTATATGATTAGTAAGGAATTGAAAAAAAAAAGTCAGGAAAGACATAAAAAAGATGAAAGTATTGACCTAATCCTATTAAAAGCAAGGATCTTACAGTGTACACAGCAGAGATATTCCCAGATGCCTGTTCCCTTGGGTATTTGGATAGGCCTTGCTTCTTGTGATCTGATTATAAAAACTACTAAAGGATAAGTAAAAATTATTCCTAAATACCAGTGATGGACTCCATGTTCTGTGCTTAATGAGGCAAAAATGACTTCTCATTTCCATAGAACAGAGTAGGACTCATATAGAGAATCACCAAAAGGAATGGCTCTCTACTACTCACTCCCACATCTCAGCTCTTTACAAACCCCTTTTGAAAGGGTGAAGAAGAGATTAGCCTGACATTTTCCTACAGCAGTTCTATGTCCACTGTGGAAAAAAAAAGTGTTTTCCTCACGCCTCTTTCCCAGCCTCCTAGCTGATGGCCTCCTGAGCTAGTTGGTTTCACGGTGCTAATCTTCTCCCATTTCAATCACAGATATATCACTGCAAACAACTGAAAACTGAGATATGCTTTTTCTGTTATCACTTTTCCATCTGAGCAGTTGCTACCACAGAACTGATGTGACACCAAATGGAACTGATGGGATAATCCTTATTATGTTGTGATGTCATTGATAGAAAATGAGCAAGCTTATATCCTGGGAAAGGAATACGGTGATTTGGAATGACCAAAATGGCAAAGTGGATGCTCACACCAAACCTAGCAATTAACACTTAGATGACTGCCTTTTGTACAGGCTGTCCATATTCTACCCAAATATCCCACCCCACAGACAAAATCACTGGCAAGTGTAAAACAAAGAGAAGACACAAACCTCAGAAAACAAACTGTCAACAAACTAAAAACAATATGTATCTTGCACTTCTCTAAAAAATACCTGCCATACTTGCAAGGAATAGATAATAAGCTGGTATAAGTCAGTAGAAACCTAACTTCTCAGCAGATACTAAGAATTTTCTCTCCAGCAGTGCTGAGCAGCTGCAATTCCTGCAGAAGGCATTGGTTGCAACAGGCATTCAGTGTTTGCCATACTCAGAAGTCAGGTTTCCTCCTTTCTGATGGTTTGGTTTGTATATTTGTTTCTCATTATGCTTAATAATAATGCTGAGATAAATAGCTCAGTGGGATAAAATACTGCACCCATCAACAATTCATATAAAAGAGTTATATCTAAATAAACAATGCAAGTATTTGGAAAGAATCTGAAGCAATATGAAGATGTATTTCCTCCAAATACACAGCATAACAATGGAAACAAAGTGCATCCAATATTTTATTTCAGCTTAGATGAAAAACCTCATATAAAACACTGTTGATTGCATTTCCTTTTCTGCTCATTAAATGCACCATTCCAGAGAGTTACTGTTTAAATTGCAGAATCTCCAGAACATTTGAATATGACTTACGCCAAAATAAGTTGGCATTGCGAATCTTACAGACACATGCAACACCTGAAAAAGTCCTTCTTCCCACCTAACAATCTATACTTCTTTTTCCTCTCTCCTTCCTAAAAAGCATAGAGATTTCCAATACAAGAGCAATGACACTTCATATTTCTTGGCCATAGCTTCACATAACGTCCTGGACACTGCTATGCTACAAAGGAAGTATTTTTCTGTACTTCCCAGACATGAGCTGATCTGTACCATCTTACCATGTACAGAAATTTACCCAGGGAGGTTACTAGTAATTTTGAAATATTCTTAAGACTTCCAGTACCACTGATGTAGCTGGGTTTCCTTCTTGACTTCAGAAAACTGCCCAAGTGGCATTGGAAGAGACTGCCCAGGGAAGTGGTGAAATCATTGTCCTTGGAAGTGTTCAGAAGGTGGGTGCATGTGGCACTTGGGGGCATGGCTTAGTGGTGAATATGGAGGTGGTAGGGTAACAGTGGACTGGGTGATTTAAAGGTCTTTTCCAGCTTTAAGGACTATATGAGTCTATGACTCTTGGTAAAATCCAGTATTTTTAGTTTCCACAGTACCCAACTTCACTTTTTCCCCCCACTTAAGTACTAAATTCATACAAATTACAACCTCTAAAGTTCAACACCCATAATAAAACACCAAGGTAGTGTAGCAAGCTAAAATTTTAAAGTACAGTAGGTAATCTAGAGAGAAACAGAAATAAAATGCTCACTTGTGCAATACTCAGAAGAGGGACAAAAGCCTTTTTTTTTTTTCCCCTCAGACAGACCCTGAGTGTTCCTAAAGCTATACTCTTGTTAAAGAGTAACAACACTTAGAAAGAGAAAGCTACAGAGCAGTCCTAAGCCGAGAACAGACCAAGCACAAAAAGGCACAAAAAGTACACTAAGCATTTCAGTATGCAATAACAAAATGTAAAGAGCATTTAAATCTCTACAAGCAGAATCTTGGTGCAGAACAGGTATTTCTTAAATGCCTTTCCTTATTTTACAAGAATTAGAAAATGGTTTCACTCTTGCTGATTTAGGAGAACCGGTTACATGTGGGAATACTTATGCAAATTGGATTTAACACTTGTGCACAGGCAGGAGAGTGTAAGCAATCCTCTAAAGAGGGGACTTCTTCCCATTATTAATTTTTCTAAAATTGCAAAGCCAAATCCTCTGCAGCATGTGCACCCCAAAGCATTACTTACTTGTCACATTTTGTTTTAGGCTGTAACTGCAGTGGTTCATGTGTCTCTCACACTAGCATGAGGAAGGAAATTGAGGATGGGTATGATAAGAATAATGCAGTTCTTCCCAACTGTGCCTTCTGTTGTTTGGCTATTCTCTCTAGCCTAATTCATATTCTGATCAGAGAAGTGGTAGCTGAAAATCAGGGGTTTTTTATTAACACCATGTACTTCAAAAGGTGCTTCTGTTCATGCATACACACACACACAGATTGTTCTCCCCAGCCCTCATTTCCTAGGGACACTCCACAGCTCAGCTGCAATGTCTAATCATGCTACAGATGATGACTGTAGAGGTTCAGGCATGATTTTAAAGATCACTTTATCAAAAGCTCTTTGCAAGGTGTATTTTTTACATGTAAAACATTGGCACCAATATTAAAAGAACTATGAAATAAACCCATGTATGACAACCCCTATCTTTTTAGCTAACTCTGGAAAAACTAATAAGAGCTTACTTCCTACTAGTTTTGAGATTTTTTTTCCATTTTTCTCTTTATATTTCTGTGTTTGTGCATGCACACCACCACATACCTGTATCTCTGAAGACACATACTTGCATAGTGTGTGCTTAGGCACATTTTGAACAGAAGTTTATTCTTACAATGTGTAACATATACTCACAAAGATGTATTTAACCCTGCTACAGGCATGCACATATTCAGATTGTGGTAATTACCCAGGACTGCCAGCCAGAATCCAGGGTCCCATTAGGTAGACAGAACACAAAATGGTAACTCCTGTCCTGAAGAACTTTGCATCCTAAGGTAGTTTGGAGAAGACATGCCGAGGCAGGAGGTACAAGACAATTACAGTTGTAAACAGCATAGAAAACAGAATTATTGAGTAGGGAAATTTGACTCACTTCTCAGGTCAGGGACAAAGACTAAAGTTATTTCCTGTGTCATCCTCCCAACTAGAATTCTATTATTCACAGTGTAATTAAACCAATATTGGGAAAACACTGGAGGTGTGTGTTACCCTCCTTACTAGCTACATACTTTTGTAGACAATAAACTGAAAGCTCTGAACATATGTGGGTTCCTGTCAAAACCACTAGCAGCTGGTTCTCATAGCCTCACATAATCTATGCGAAATCTATTGTTATTTTAGATTTCCAGGTTTACTCCTTCACCTAATATTAATTTAATGTGGGTTTCGGCATATATATCACTGCTGGAAATTGCTCCATGGCTTATTTAAGCACTTTGTATAACCATTATACTTTATCATTTGGGATGCAATAAAGATCAGTTGATATATTCAGCAGTGGAATTACTCATTTGTGAGCTATTTGTTTCAAACAGCCTCAACCAGTCAAATTGCAAATATATGAGGTTTAGCAATCAGAGCAAACCACAGTAACATATGCTTTTTGAAGCTTATTGCAGTTTTTGCTAAGTAATCATTTAGACAGTATCAGGTGTACTTTGACTAGGGTGTATTGGCTTCTGCCTGGGAAAAAAAAGACATCAGCAATAAAATGGTTCTACTGACAATAACTGTACAGTGCAGCAGCATTCATAACTGCAAAATCATTTTTTATCTACATCATGTAGAAGCAATGCAGTCAAAATGCAGTCAAGGCTACAGTAGCTTCTTATTGTTTAAAAACAAATTGGAAGGAAGAAGTCCCTGGTGATCTGTCCTCAGTTGCTGGGAATGTCTTTCACTGGTACTGAGGACACACCTGCTGGGTATATTCACCCCTCACCTTCCATACTGCCTCCGAAAACAAAAGTGCTGTCTCATCAAGTGCTGATGGCATGAAGCAACACTGCGAAGGGGATCAGGGAGCTGATACAGCTTTAAGGAACTGCAGAGGATAAAGCTCCCTGATTCACCTCAAGCGTAGCCACAGAAGTAGCTTCTGCGGTACCTCTGGAATAGCAAAGCAGAACAGCACAGGGGAACATGGGCACATGGGAAAGAACAAAAAACATATGCTCCTCATCCTAACACTGTGAGAAACAAGACTCTGGGAAAGCGTGGTAAAGAACAGTCCAAATCCACCAAAATACTTCAAATGAAGAAAAGTCTCAGCTGCTGTCTCTGTACTTGCAGTCAAAAGAGGGGACATCTGCCAGGTGGATACACTGGTATCCCACATTGCTAGCTTCCAAAATCCCCCATGGCACTTGCTAGGTTTGTTAGTAAAGCCCTGGACCTCTCACATAACTGAAAATTTATAGGAAACACGTAATTACATACAGGTTTTAGAATTACCTGCCATGACATAAAAATTTTACTGGTGATTAAAGTGTGTGTTAACATAGACAACTGAAAGTAAGGATGAAATATTTTTGCTCTCTGAACATATATATACATATACACACATACTCCACCTACTCTAAACAAATTCCAGCTATGACAGTTTTGTACAAAGCAGAAAACTCCTTAACATCCAAACAAGAACAGCTCAAATCAGCTATTTTGCTTTGAGTCACCACCAGCTAAATCTAAACTAAATCTGCTATTGGGATGAGAGAAGTTGACAGAGGTGAACGTGTGAGTTTTCAACTATTCTAAGACTGTGAAAACAACATAGAAATGCTTAGAGTATTTTCAAGGAACATAGGTGAAAGGAAGAGTGCAGTGGTTTTGCTAATGAATGTCATAGGCTTCTCTGTACATCCAACTATTATCAAGGTGGCTGCTAAATGGATGAAAGGGATTTATTTTGCCCTTTGGTACTTCAGCACACAACAGAGGGAGATAGTACATAAGATAAACATCACTAATCTAGGCAGAAATGGCTATTGACATTTTTTATTTATTCATTTTATTTACTTAGAAAAGTACAAGCAGAAAGGAATTAAACTATTGCTGATTTGTTCAGGTTCAATGGAAGGCTATCAATGAGACTAGATTGCAATGGGTGGGTGGAGGGATTCCACAGGGTATTCAAGAAAATCTGCATCATTGGTATTAGATCAGAGGGCAGCACCTAGATTGTTGGGAATCACATCCCTTGTCAGTGGATATTTTTACCAAGAGTTTCAGTAATGTGCTCTCAGACATATGGTGTGATTCTTGGGTGGCCCTGTGCAGTGTCAGGAGCTGGATTTTAATGATCCTTGTCAGTCCTTTCCAGCTCAGGATATTCTGTGATTTTATGAATATCATCTCAGTGCAGCCTTAGGCATGGGCCTGGATTCTGACACACTGTTTCAAAAATCCAGAAGCAAAATTTGAAGTCCCCCACATTCATCTCAAAACTAATGATAATACTTTAAAATAAAGATTTGCTTTGACGGCTTGTGGTCATAATTTTTGTGGTCACTCATACTTGTTGATCTTTCAAAAGGAGATCAAGAGTAGATGTGCACAGTACAAAACCCAGGAAAACTTTCTGATTATATAGAAAAAGACTTCTGCATCAATCTCAACAGTTTTTTGCCTTAAACCTACTCTCTTTTCCTGTGTCATTCTTCCCTTTTCATCCGGAACCCCTCAACCTGCTTAAACTTAACTTTAAACCAGACTTTTCCATATTGCCCCGAATGCCCAAAGTACAGTACTCTCTTCTATTTTCACTTTGTCTTATATCACTGTATCAGCAATTTGGGTTTTTTTATGTTCAGTCCCATGTGACTGTCCATCCTATTTCCTCATTCCGAGCCCCTTTCTTCTTTCCTTACTCTGTTTTCAGCCAATTTTCTTTAGTTGAGAATGGGAATTCAAGTGCTGTTTACTCTCCAGATGTTCACTTGTTGACTTTTTCTACCCAAGTGTTGAACAGTAAAATTGGCTTAGAACAAAGAGTTTGCAAATTAAGTTTGTAGTTTGTCAGATTAAACTCTTCTTGCTTATAACAGTCATTTCGAAAGTTTCCACTGCTTCAGCCCTGAAAGGTGGTGATCACTCTCAGTTGGATCCCAGAAAGTGTGGAGATCTCTGACCTGAAGCTATTTTGGCATTTGGGTTATATTTGACTGAGCACAGGAACTATCTCATTGATTTAAATGGGACTGCTCGCAAGTTTAAAGCTCAGCATGTTCTTCAGTACTTTGCCTGGCTGGGGCCAGAGGGCTCAGGTTCCCAGAGCTTCAATACCAGCACTACCTACAAATGATAGAAGATATAACATCCTGATGAGAACACTTGATGATCAAGTGATTTCTAACCCAATCATGCAGCTTAGTGCAGCATCTCTGCAACGAACAAGGTATTTTTGCTTGCTTTCCATGCGTATCCAACACTAAAAAAGGAGTTTCACAGTGTTCTGCAGGGCATACAGACAAACCTGAGATGATATACAGCATTGTAAGGTTTAATTGACGTTCATTTAAGATGATCTACATAAGTCACTCTTAGAAATTCAACCTTCCCAAAGTCACGCCAGTAAAATGTTTATGTTACGACATTCTCATCTATTCTCTATTGCACCTCCACATGCATACACACACATTCTATATCTTCAATTACATGAAAACTAATTAGACACCAAGTCACAGTTCAAGCTATACCTTATTTGTTCAAACATCCAAGTTAAATTTACATACTAATGGTTGCATATTCGGCTTTAATAGAAGCACTATTAGAAAATAAACATAATAAATGAATAACCATTTTAGCATGGAGTTACCTAGTCTTGATGAAAAATATCTAAAAATGCAGCTACCAATTAATCTATTTAATTTTTATTTGAAAATAACACTAATCACAGACTAAGGAGATAAATATAACATATGGAGTAGCATACTAAAATGATGGATCAGACAGACCCACCTGTGCAGTGAATGTAATAAGATCAAACTGGTTGAAATGGATGGCATAGACTCTAGATGGTCTCCTTCTCAAGCATGGAATAAAGGATATAGACTAGGATGGCTTAATTTGCTGAAGTTTCCCCTTACACTTGACAGCACATTTTATTTTCAGCATCTTCTAAAGCTTCAGGGCAAGCTCTGTGTCTCCCAGTAACAATCAGGCTTGTGCACAGGAAAGGTGCACAGGGATGATGACTGCCCCTGAAAACTGAAAAGTGCACAGTAAGGTAGAAAAGTGGGACTGTCTGATGGTGTGAACAAGACAACTCACATACATAGCAAACAGTGCAAACTGGGCTACTGCGTGAATCCTTTTTCATTAGAACAGGAGCTTAATTCCTACAGCACACTGAGCAAAGGCAAATGGGAGCAAGCAGGCCCAGCCTTTGCTATCTTACACAGGAGGAAGAGGAGCCTGCTTTGATTTCCTTTCCAGTATAATGAATCACTTTTTTCCACACAACTGCATCTTTTTGATTATGTACTTCTCCTCATCTCTGCTATCCTTGACTGTTCACTTTTCAAAGCAGAAAGAGTGTCCTGGATTAGGGCCACAAACACCATTCTGGCTACAGCTATGCAGGAGGTGAACAGTATCAATTCAAGTTGTTGTCAAGTCTCCTCACACCACTGCCAAAGGCTACTATTCCCTCAAGTCTCCCAGCAGAGCTGCTCCAGGAGCCGTGTCTATTCTGGTGCCATTAAAATGATCCTGGTTATAAAGTCTATTATTTTGAGTATTGAAGCTACCAGGTTATTATGAAGGAATTGAATTTTGAGGGACTGCATGTTCCAGCAGATACTAGGAAGGAGCAGCCCCTGGAGATGATGGAAGGGGGTGGTAAAAAACAGGTGTTGCTAGGCTTATTGCAAATATTGAAGAATACTACAGATAATGCAAACATGAGGAAATGAAGAATTCCCATAATCTCACAGAGGGAGTCCATAGTTTTGCTAGAATTCTGATCCAGATTCCCTCTGTACCAGTGCTTCCCTTAGAACAGCTATAAACATGCTTCTGCTTGACCTCAGTGCAGGCCACAAGGCTCATCTGCAATCAAAATAAATAACTATTTCAAACAACAGCAGCCAGAGACACCGGTAGCATCAAATGAAAGTGACATTGTGAAGGGAGAACACATCAGGAGTTACTTGACATGATGTGCTGCTTGCTCGCCATGGCAGCAAAATGATGGAGGCTCCAGGATCCAACCTGCTGCAAGAGACCTTTCTTTTTAATCAACACTTCTGGGCACACCACACTACATCTGAACTGTGAGTGCCTTCCTTCTCTAAATGTCATTCCATTTTTGTACCTTTCCTTGAGAGTTGTCACCTGGACACTTTTCTTTTTTTGGTAATAATGCTGTCTCAGCATAAACCAGAAAGCGATTACATGGAATTGTGCCCAGAGACCTGACAAACAGAGATGTAATACAGCAGACTAGATCAGAACAGAGCCGTTTGTTTTATTACATTGTGCCTTGCAGGCTCTTCATCCTTCATGTGCTGTCCATCCTCAGCCTTTCTTTTCACAGCCTGAGCAGAAGCCCTACACAAATGATTGAAGGCAAGTTACCAGACCCTGATCCCCACACTGCTGTGACTTGTGTCAAATTATAGCTGGAGTGATTTGCTAATCCAAATCCAGGCAATAATCTGATCTGTGGGGAGAACCACTCTAACACTGCTGTGCTGAGTGGCCACAGTAGTACAAGCATTGTCAGCTTTTCTCAGCAGCTTTTTGACCTACTGAAGCCTGCACACATGTACTGAGCAACTGATGACACAGGGAAAAGTCTGACACATTCAGGCTGTTAAAGGCACAAGATATATACTCTAATTCCCAGAAAATGCTCCAATTAAATTCAGTTTTTCAGCAAGAGTATATTTAGCCCAGCTTAAGGTTACTGCTAGGCAGTGTGGACTTCATGTATTTGAAGAAATTTTTAATGAACAGAAAGAAAAATGTTAGTGGATCTTATTCAGATTATAAGAAAAGATTTGGGGAAGTACCCAAAAGCTGAGAGGTCTATCTCAGTTGAGCACATAAAGGATGGACATTTACCTGGACCTTCTGAGCTGCAGGATTCAATTTCCCTCATGAAAGGCTCTCAAAACACTTGGTCTGTCTTTGTTCAGTTCAGTCAGGCTGAAAAGTACTGCATGGCCTTGCATGCAGAAAATCTGACACTTTTAAAATACCCATTGAGATTTCTTACAACATCAACACTGGAAGAAAGGCTAAAAGTTTTCTTTCAAATATGATATGAATAAACCATGTGATTCATTAATTATGACTCTTTAGAAAGTAGACAGGAACAGAAGGTCTGCTAACTTGGTTTTACAGCATACCTGAAAAATTTCATATAACAGAAGAAAAAATTGGAGGTCTTATAGTAGCACCAAGGAGTATTTCATAGTATTTTCACTTGAAGGGTCATTAACCCTTTAAAAAGCAATGCCACTATGTACTAGAAGTATGTACAGCACAGAGCTCAAAAAACTCAATGTAAGATACCAGATGAAAGTTGGATACAGACTTCCTTTCAAACAAAAACCCAAGCTGGCCTCTAGTCTCTTCTATTTAGAGACAGGATTGAAAAATGTAAACTAAGAGCTGGGGAGAATTACTAAAACTGAAGATGAAACATCCAAGTCGGGTAGGTGTATGTATATATTAAAAAGAAAAGGAGGGAAAATGAAAAAAGGGGAAAAAAAGAATAAAAATAAAATAAAAAAAGAAGTAATAATTAAAAAGTCCTTAAGCAGTTCTTGATACCAGAGAAAAAAATCTGTTTCTAAAACATTGGCCATACCCTTTCTTTAGAAGAGAGAAAGAACCAAAACTAAGGCTACCAAACAGCACCAATTAAAAAAAAAAAAATCACTTTTAGCTTCCTAGAAACTATGTACTGTCCTCTGAACTTATCCACAGGAACCTGTGCCTCTGACATCTTCAGATTGCTTCACTACACCTGATTTACCTAAAACTGAACATGAAAACTGTATGCAACTTAGAGAAGCCAGACACCCAGGTCTCTTTTTGGCACACCTTCAACATCAGTCCACAGTACTCCAACAATCTGGGCTTTTCCCCAAAAGTCCAATCTACTGCTAATACCAGTTTGAAGCCTGGATCTAAAATTTCAAAGCAAGCAAGAATCTCATCTTAACTCCATCAGACTGAAATCTATAAACCAAGCCATGGCCTCAGGAGCAAAGCTAATCAGAAAGATATGGGCTGAAAAGGAGACTTGAACATTTATTATTGAAAAGAACAACAAACATTCTGTAGGAGTTCAAGGAAACCTACAGACACACCTTCAGGAACAGTGGCAAAACCCTGTCTTTCTGTAAGATAACTATCTACAAGCTGGATGCACTAATGCCAGTTATCATCAAAAAAGTAAAAAAACACCAACCAACCAACCAACCAAAAAAAAAAAAAAAAAAACCCCCAAACCCCTACCCAAACCAAAAAAACCCAAACTATCTCCCAAACTTATCTTAAACACTATATTGACTCTACTAAAGAAGATGTGCAAGAATTGCCATGAATTAAAAACAAATGGATGGATGCTGCTACTGATGTGGAGACTACTCAAATGTCATCTATCACTGTTGATTTTCCCTTTTATAATTACAATTCTTAAAAAAAAAAATCAAGCTGTACACAAAGAAACCAAACAAAATGGTAAAAGGCAGCTGCAAAAAGTATTTTACTGCTTTAGCACTTCTGAATTCATCAAGCATCTATGCCAGCTCAACTCCCCCAAAGACCAGCTGACACCACCTGACTTGAACCTCCCCATGCTCCTGCTGAAGAGTATTATGGAAGTGGCATTTCCACTCAATCCAGTTATGCCTGATTGCTTTGCAAGTACAAAAAGTAAGACAAGGTTGCTAACTACAAAAATCACCTCAGCAGAGGAGTTACAAAACAAATACAAGCTGAGCCTGCACTCTCCCCTGTAAAAGCCAGGAGAAAAGAGCTGACATATTGAAGATGGCAAGGCACATCCACAAAGCATTTTGCCAAAGGTTAACATTGTAACTCACATTGACTTCAATGATGTACAGTGAAAACAATGGAAAAAATTGAGAATGTGTTATGATCTTTGAATGCTTTGCATCAAACACATCTTTATAATGAAACGGAGTTACGGACACAACTCAAGGACATAACCAAACCATAACGTAACCAAACTACAGGCCTAAATCAATCCCTATTTCCTTTTAAAAGTTAAATACGTACTTAAACATTACTCAGAACAGGGATGTTGACTGGGTATCAGGAAGAACTCACATTATCTGGTTGAAAAAAATATTATAATCAAAAGCTGGATTTTATTGCAGTACATCAGAGAATCATGGTACCTGTAAAACTGGTGCTTTAAAACCTAATCTGTCAATGACACAGAATTTTAATTATGTGATATTATCCAGGGATACACATACTTCTAACAGTAAATTATTATCATATATATGTTATTTTACCTGGAACTTTATTTTTTGCCAAATGTGAGGCCCAATAAATTGTTTCAAGAAGCGTTCATCTTCACTCCAGAACAGTCGGATGTCAGGGATATCATATAGGATCATGGCCAGCCTCTCCAAACCCAAGCCAAATGCCCAGCCAATTTTATCCTGAGCACCAGCTGCAATACACAAACAAACAAGATAAAAATTCAAGAGCTTTAGTTCACAACATGGAAAATTATTGATAAAATGTTCACCTATTTATTAAGAAGAAAAAAAGAAAAAGGTGAAATGGCAAACCAGAAAATCTTACAAGTAAGTGCCAAATGAAAGATCCAAGGGCTACAGGACAGATCCTACTTAAATCAAAAACTGCAGCAAGACTGAGTACATCACTGAGTCCAGCAACTGAAAGTGGCAATAAAACAAAGCCACAGCCTTGATAATTTGTGTCCAAAGTTTCAGACAGGCTTGAGAAATGCTGCATAATGCTATACATCACCACTCTTTATTATGCTTAGAGCTGAGCACTTCCTCACTTGACTCCGCTGTATTTTATAAGACACATAAACATGAATTCGCTGTTCAGAATATTTTCCTTAGTCTGACAGACCAAGTCAAGCCTATAGAACATTAACATCATTAGCAATATTTCAAAGGACCATAATTGCCTCTTTTGAGACTTCTGGGAGAAACAGAGCAATGGGATGTGGGGCACCATTGCATTAGCATCGCACCTCCAACCAGGGAACTCCCGAGCTGCTGTTCCTGGGAAAAGCCACTGCTCACACATAAACAAGTCTCTTTTATGCAGCACTAAATACAAAAAACCAAGAATATTTAATAAAGAAGAGCTGTAAAGATATTAATGATGCAACATTTCTGTCAGGAAAGTAAATATTCATACCTTCCTTCATTTACAGGGCAGGAGCATTGATTCATTAAACAGGGACTTTTTCAACACAAGAAAGTATGTCTAGCCATCATCCTACTGATTTTGAAATAAGCTGAGAGCCCAGAAGCCCTGGCAAAGGCTCAGACCTTTTAAAAACTTAAACAAATGCCTAAACAAACACACATGCTGAAAAGATGCATGCATGTGTGACAGACTTGACTCCATACCATCAGCACTTGCAGTGTGCTCCTGAGCCACATATCACTGCATATCTCACATCTATGCACCAGGGCCACAGCAGCCCTGCCAGTATTAATTTAAACTAATTTTTTGGAAACTTTGAACTCAGGAGCTTCCCCACCTTCATGCAGGAAGCTGGAAGCACAAGTCTACTTTCTGACCCTTGTCTCTGCTATCAGAAAGGAAACAGCACCAGTTATTTGGGCACCGATGACATCCCGAGTTATCCTGTTGTGTTCAATGCTGAGATTAAACAGGCTTGAGTTCTGTTCAAATACAGGGAGGCATAGTAAGCTTCAGAAAAGAAACAGAGTCATCACTTCAATTCCATTAATACATTTGAACCTGCCTATTTTTCTGGAATAACAGGTCCTCAGCAGAACCTCTCTGTGTCTCACCTGCTGCCTCAGAAGCATTGCATTGCCAGAGGAGTTACATCAACTTGTAAGAGTACTTCATAGAAGAGTCAGGATATTCTGCCTGACCCTTCTCATGTGCTCAAAGGCAAGATTTTGCACTTTCTGGCATTTGAACACAGACAGTTTGTCAACTGACCTGTGAAAGTCCTAAGAAATAGAGGACCAGATATGAACTCAAAAGGTACCTCATGGCAGAGCTGCTCAAAACAGTGCTTAGACCAACCAACGGACTATGAGCTAACCTGACTCTGGAAACCTACAATCCACACATTACATGAAGAACTGCACAACTTGCTACTGTTGATTTTTAGAGAAAGCAGAGTGACTACAAAGAATGTACTGACATTTGTGTTGGGGTGAGATTTTGAGTTTTGACTTTAAGTGTAAACCATAAACTGTTTCTCTTCCAAGATGAAAGTACTATTTCTCTCCATACACCAGTATATTAAAGTAATTGCATTTGTATGGCTATGAAGAAGGGAAGATAATTCATTGAAATGGTGCTGCTTCGTCAAACTTCCAGCTTGCCTTTCCTACACCAGCAACTCCTGCCTCAGTGACATAACTCCTATTCATTTCAGAAGTGCCAGATTTTCACATATGTATGGGCATTTCTGTAGACCACCTCCCTCCTCCAGAGGTAACGTAAAGCACCAGCAGCAATATCCATGAGGGTTCTGAATCTCAACAGAGGCATTAAACCTGAAACCTAAAGATGCCAGGTTAAGCATTAGTGTTAATTAACTCACAGGTGCTCAGGAACGTGTACATAATGGGGGTGATGATCCTCCTTTCCCATATTAGTGCCGATTACTGGTAGATCAGACAGGGGAAAAAAAAGATATGACAGAAAATAAGAACAGGTGTATATTCTGATTAGCAGAGCTTTACTTTTAAGACTTAGGCTTTTTTAATATTTTGATATGAGAATGGTTTTCATTATAACACTTCTTTTCCTCACACTATACCTAATTGACTTGCTTTGAACATTAATTCTGCAATGAATGTTTTGATTTTGTATCAGCAACTTCTTTTCTGTTTTGGTCATCTTGCTTGCTTTGTTGGGGGTTTTTTTTAGAAGGACTGGGACACATCACAGGTTTTTTCACTTTGTAGCAGACAAAGAAATTCTGCTAGCTGCCTAGCAGTTCAGAGCATTGTCATCTGAGCTATGATTAAACACCTATTCACCGAACTTATCTTTTGGATGATCCTTGTACAATTATCAGCCTTCAAACCACAAACTTCTCAAATGTCCACAGTGAAAGCTGTATCAGTGAAGAATTACCTCTACTCAGACAAAATCATTGAAAGAAAAAGGAAAATTCAGATTATTAAAATTCCTCCTCAAATCAGCACTAGCAAATTGCTGCACTCTGAGTCTTCAGTTATTTTGTCTCTGACCTCTTTTCCAACTTTCTATTTGTAAAGCTCGAAGTCAATGCAGCATTGATTTAAAGCATTTGAACAACTACCTTGGGGGACTCAACAAGATTAATGCATGCTTCTAAACATATTTCTGACTGGAAATGATCAGGTGACTTAGAAATTAAATGTGCCAGTAATCATCCTGTTGAGTGAGAAAGCAACCCATAGCTTTCCCAACACAAATACCTGTTTAAATGCACCAAATTTTGGCAAGTATTATGCAAAGAAGTCAAGTGAATGTAAGTCAACAAGACAGAAAGAGTGAACACAAAATAGCTTTAAATGTGGCAAAAAGCAGGTTGAGCTTCTGGAGACCTGGCCAAAGCAGCAGATTCCAGGGACCTGGTGGGGCAATCACAGCATCACTGCTTGAAATAACATAGCCCAACAGATAAAGCTTTCCTGACATACCAGCTTTCCCCAACTAGCCATCAAAGGTTTTGCACACTGCCAGGCTCCTGCTGCCTCACATGAAAAATTTGACTCCCCACCAGAAGAAAATTGCTGGAAGCTTTGCTTGTCAGGTAGCCAAAGATGGAGGAGGAAAGGATAAAACAGTTTGAGTGGCTTCCCACACAGGGTGCTAGGACAGCCCAAATCTGATGTCAGAAGGTTGCATCATTGCAGCTATGTCTTACAGAGAAGCTCTAGAGTCCTTATCTTCCTTGATAAGTCATAGCTATTTGTCCTGGACTTCAGCTTCAAGTCCAGCTGAATCAGTTTACATGTAATGTAGACCAATCAAGCCATTCTCCAAAAAGCAATTCCAAATGAAAGTTAAATTTGCTCAGTCAGGATCAGAATCTTCCTAATTATTCACTAAGGCATAAATAATGACCTGCTAGAATTCATGGATTATATCGCCCTGAATCCTAGGAAACACCCACAGACAGAAACACTCACCCTCTCAAGGAGTGTGAGGCAAGACACTCTGCTCTGTACAACAATTTCAAGACATATTTTGCAACACAGTATTAGTAACAGGTTGACAAAGCTTTTTTGGTTTATATTCCAGTCATACTTATTTTTATATCGATACTGGCTTTTATTTAAGAATTTTTGCTACTTCTGTAAAACTGCCAATAAAGAAATTTTTCTTTCAATACAACTTAAATTAGGTCTTCAAATTGTTATACTCAGCAGTTACTGAGAAGTGAAAGAAATTAAATTTTGATCTTGGATTGAGGCAAAATCATGAATACACAACAGTCTGCATACAAGGTGTTCTTCAAAAAATGCACAAAAATTAATACACCCAAAGTATGAGTAGCTGAAATCTGGGATGAATTCCAGAAACAAAGACCTGAATTTGATCTCCTTCTTTCAGTCCAAACTATGACTGCTAATGGAGCCAATTCTGGCACTAAAATGGTGTGAAGAGGGGTGAAGAGATTCTCAAGGACACACAGATTACACATCATGTTTTACAAAACAAATCAGCTTTAAAATGTATAGAAAGTAAGTTATAGACATAATGAACATGTGACTTGACACAAAACATCGCAAATACTGGAAACAAATGCCTAGACCCACATTTGAGTTCTATGTGATTAATGGACTGTCTATGAATCAGGCTTTGAAAAACAGGTTCTGTAAAAGACATATTTACTTGTTTCTAGAGACTAGAAACGCATATTCTACATGACTGCCACAACAATGAGGCTAACATGTTTACTTGTGCTAAAATTAAGCCATTTAAAATTATTTCCTTATTATTTCTGTAAATTATTTCAGATAACCTCACATATGTTGGGAGTCAATAGTTTTACAAGGAAAAATGTAATACTAAGGCGTCAGTCTAGTAGAGAAGAGCTTCTGAAAGTGCAATGTAATGTGGCTGTGATGTTAAGCAACTGAGGCCAAAAAGCTTACCGAAGTTTTTGTTGAACTCCTCTCCAGTGAAAGCAAAAATCAAAACCACCACATTGTTCTCTTGTAACTCAGTTAAATTGATGCATTCAGGCTCCCGTGTGCAATTCAGTTTAAATTACATCCTAAAATGAGGACGTGGCTTTCAGACTATGCATGCTAAAAAAGCCACTCCTCAAGAAAAGAAGTAAACATTCAATTATCCCTATTCTACGGAAAGAGAACTTATCTTTCTAAATCTCATGTGTGGAATAATTTTCTAACAATAACAGTCACTTTGAGACCACAGCTATGTCTCCTGGGTCAGACCGATCTGTTCTGTTCTCTCCATTTGGAAACTAAGCAAAAGAACTTTAAAGGCTTTGAATAAGTTTTAATAAGTATGTTTATTTTTGTTCTATAACCAAAAGAGCTATGTATATACTAAAAGAACGACCTGTTTAAAATCTACCCAGGGAAGCCATCCACCAGATTTTACTTCCTTCTAATATCTAAGTAACATTCATTCTACCATTTTACCAGTATTTCAACAGGTCAAGCAGCTGGGAGGAAAACATTTCTGATAGGGAGAAGTGGATGACCAGAGCAGAAGAGGACAGGAAAACTAGATTAGCAAGAAGAGGAACGAGTGAACAAAAGCAACAACAAGGAGGAATTTTCCCTATTTTTTCCCACCTCAAACTGATACCTTTAATTTCGAATTTTTTTATCTTTCTGCTTCTGAAGTTAAGAATTCCTCAGTTCTCCTCCCTTGCTGCTTTCCATCTTCCTACTTTTGCCCGAGTCCCTCTCTCCCATTTCCGCAAGGCCTCCTAAGCATTCCCAACAAAATCAATGACAAATCCACCATTAAACAGAATCTTACTTAAAGCTTAGGATATTTTTTCAGAGTTCATAACCATACACTGCAATAGCTTTCAACCTTTTGAATTATGTCTGATAAAGTATTCACTTAACTCCCAAGAGCAATACAAGACATTAGTCATTAACTATAAATACTTCTATGGTATACGGTTTTCCTTTTCTCTGTATTTCAGCCTGCATAACTGAACAAATGGCTTGCTTAGTTTTTGAGGTTTTTTCCTTACCCCTGTCTCAAGGCTGAACATTTCCCATGGATGACAGTGCAATTTGCTGCCCTAATTTATGTCACAGAGCAAAAAATTAATTGACTCATTCGGTCTTTTTCTCCTGGCTCTGCCTGCAGACTACAGTATTGCTCTTTTTGTTCTTTGTCTGTAAAAGCAAACTCCAATTCCTTTCTTTATGTTTCGTTCATTCAGGCAAAGCTGGATTTTGAGGTTTTGGGCCTTTTAATATCTTCTAATACTGTTAAATCTCCCTAGACACTGGGGCCATGTAGATTTAGAAAAATAAATGCTATAAAGAAATACACGAGAGGTTCCCACTTGAGAGAAAGACCAAGCTTACAATACAGCTCAGAAATTCAATTATGAATCTCATTTTTTCAGGGTACAAGTACAGCTGGACAAATTCCCTTCACATATATTCATTGTCCCCAGATACAACTTTCTTGGTAAAATTTCACCAAAGTTGACTGCTTAGTGTCTTACAAAATGGCCTTTTCTTACAGAACAACAGACAGAGCAAGGAACAAGAACAAAAAGATCATCACAATGTGGGACAATCTTCAAGAGATTAAGACATCCTCAAAAGATACCGAGGTAGCAGTTTATCTATCACAGCACAGGACACTGTTCAGCATGTTTGATATTCCTGCCCAAGAATCAGAACAGCCAGAACACCTGCCTGTATATAAAAAAGTTGAAAAATATGTTCAGCTGATAGCAGCACACTCTCATGATTACTCCGAAAGCTTGACACTGCACAATAAATTCAACTTCCACAGGCAGGGACAGATACCACATTTTGTTTTTCTACAGCATGTACCATAAAGAAGCCTTGAGCTTATGCCTAGGGTTCCATGGCTTTACAATATATAAAAATAATAGACAGATAAGGTTTATGATTTAGCTCCTCTGCCACAAACTCATTCTTGGGAAGAAAGTCATGAAAAGCCTTATGATCACTTAGGCATCACTTGCCTTATAACTGGAGTTGGGGTAATAGTCCTTCCTTTCCTAGAATGATTTAGTAAGACGCATAATAAATGTAAAACATTGAATTTCAAAATCTTTCTGTCAATAGTTCTTCAGTATTCTGATGGTAAAGCTGAAAGAAGAATTCATACTGAAGTGCAGCATTTATAGCCCAACTTCAATGAACTCCAATAAATTCCACTACACGTGTTTTGTAACAGCTCTGACAAGGTTCTGGGTACACACAATTTATTTATTTTTTAAAAAGCACAACATAAAAGGTCTGGGTGTAACTAAACGTATTGTCACATAGCATAGCATGGAAATTTTTGTTCAGAAGCACTACTCCCAGTTTTCCTTTATTCTTACTAGACAACTACTCCATCAGCTCTGTGCTACAACAGCCTGAAGGACATTTCTTACTTTTGCTCACAAAGGGCTCTTCAAAGAGTGACTGGCTTCCCAACCCATGCCTACTCATTGATCTCCCATAGGAAAAAAATTGACCATTGCATGTTCCTGGACAAAATATTTTCTGTCAATAGGTCTCATGCTATTAAAGACATAGATATGCTTTAAACATGTAATTACAGACACTAGCAAACGGGATTTGAAGACAATGTCACAAAGGACCATCTTGCACTTCTCTCTATATTGCTCCTTAGTCCAATGATTCCAGCTAGCATTTGTCAAACCTGGACACCTGCAAATACCTTTATCTGCACCTATAGCACAGCTATGGATGCTTAAATAGTCTTCTGGTACATTTTGTACACAGGCATGCATAGGAGGGAAAGTATAGGGAAAGTATATATATATGTATAACTATATAGATGTAGCACAGACAGACACCTCAGAAGACTCAATTCTCTGCTTTGGGAAAAGACAGAGTGAGCCAAGACCTGCTCTTCCTCCTGGACCTAAAATCTCCTGTTTCCTCTCTCATCTTCATATTCCCAGGAACACTCAGATAGAGCAAAACCTGAACTTACAAATTAGTTTATTCAGCTTGTAGTGCACTGCTTCACCTCTGTGAAGCAACAAACCTTTGAAATGCATCACCAGGTCAAGGATTTGAGCTGTGCCTAACTCTACACCTGCCAGTGGCATTGTGGCACTGCCATGTCCAGAGTTCTTCTGGGGCTGAAGGGACTGAAGGGTTTCACTCAAGGCAAAAGAGTTCTTCTCCCTGCTACTCAGTTCATGTTTTGAAGTCTTACCTGGTTATTTATAACTTGATGGTTATTTTTAGATATATATATATAAATATATATATCTTGGGATTTAGGGAGGCTTCCAAGCAGATGCAGAGGTATCTGCAAGAAGATGCTTAGAAGCAGCATAATTCTGGGGAACACGATTGGCTACTTAACCATTACACATTGCAAAGTATCTGATCTAAACCAGATCCTTCAGTTCTACTGCAAATAGGGAGAGAATAACACAAATAATTATTCACTCTGTCCTAAGAAATGTAGAGATAAACATTTACCTTTTAGACATGTAAATCACATTACATGAATTTGACCCTATATATCCATTTCAGCTTCAAGTTTTACCATGAAACAAGCATCACTGTATAATTACAAGGAAAAGAACAAAAATCTTTCATCTCGGAGCAATCACCTCATGTTAATATCTCTTTTAGATTTCTCTCTCAGATTTCTTTTAATTAGTTTCCTCATTTCTAGCAACTTCTTTCATGATTTTGGTACTCATATGACACAAAAGCAATGAAAATTTTGTTTCAAGTTCTCCCCTGTCCTTATTTCCCTCTTCCTGCACCACACAAAGTGTCTATAGACACTTTAATAAAAAAATGATAACATATGTAGTTTATTTCAAGTCATCTTATTCATCAGTAATACTACAGGACCACAGTCATACCTCCATGCTTTTCTTGCTTATGAGTAGAACATTTAAGTTAGTGATTACCTTTAAAATTAAGCCACCATCTCCATATGAAGCAGATGACAAAAAAAAAAAAAAGTTGAAGATGAAGTAATTGTTCTTTAAAGTTCAAAGTAACTCTTTTTCATTTACTTTTCGATTTGTACAAAATTCATCGGCAGCAGTACTTTTTTCACTCTGAAGTACAATGATTTCTTTAAAAAGTGACATAAATTGTATTAAAATTTGGCATAAAGTGGTTGAAGGAGCTTCACACAATACAATATTACCAGCTATTGGAATTGAAAGAAATGTAACATTGTGAAGTCCCATCTAAACTATATAAGAAAAGCCAAGGAAAAGACACAAGAAAAGATTTTGCTTGAAGTCCTTGAAATAATTCATGGAAGCACATTAGCTGTACATTTTGCAGAGGCTTCTTCCTTGCTCTTGCCATTCAGTTGACAAGGCATGTAAAAGATGATGCAAAGAGGTACACAAGCGAGGGGTGGGTTGAAGGATGACCCAGTAACTACCCTCTGCCTAGGTATATGTACTCTATAGAACAGTTTACATCATTACGCAGGGGCCAACAGCACAAAATGGAACAGCTTCATTTACCTCTGAAAGAGGACGGATTTTCCCTAGAAAAGATTCAAAGAAGGCGAAGACTGCCACATAAAGCACTCAGTCTTTCACAGCTATTTGAAAAAAACCCCATGTTTCTCCCTCTGTGTTCATATAAATTCTCATTTTATCTAATATTTTGTATATGTAATAGAGGTATGTACACACAGAATTAATCTACAATACTTGTAATTATATTACACTGATGATTCATAAGAATGTGATGATATACAATAGAATACTTCCATTTTTCAGTTTTCAATTTAAAACATCCAGAAAATGGCCCACAAAAGTGAGCCTTAACACAACACTTGGTGCTTCAATGAAACATTCAGATATTCTGAAAAAGTAGAATTAAGGTTGCCGGAGGAACACTAAAATGCTCTCATCTTAGCCATACATTACGATGCTGTCTATAGTGAGACAAACATGTATCAATTTTTCCACGAGAGTTTGCTCTGTTCAGCACAGAGAAGAGACAACGGTTAATGGTCCCTGCTTGCATTCCTTGCATTGCTGAACACGTACCCCAAGTGCTTCTCACACTGAGCAATATTTAAGCCGAGCTCTGAAGACACATTCTTTCTTTTATGAGCTTCCCAATGCAGCATTCAGTTCCACAATATTTAAATATTTGCAAAATAATAAATTTCTTTTTTTCTTCTTCTGCATATCTTTGTAAGTTGGGCAAGTATTAGTGCCTCCTATGTTGAAGTTGGAACTTGGGCACAGAGACTTTAAGATCAAAAGCATCCTATTAATTTTGACATATCTGGGGCCTGATGTTTCTGAGCACCAAGTATGTCATGGAGTTTAATGTGTTCAAAGTACAGCTCCCTATTACTACAGCTGCTGCTGTGAGCACTTGACAGTTCGGAAAATCAGACCCCACGGTCTCAAGTCAGGCACTGGGACAACAAAAAGCACACAGTGAGTGGACACATGTGAAAAATTTAAGTTCAAAAATGTTGCTACACTTAAGTAGGAACTTTTTTCCTTTGGGAAGGAAGAGGTGGCAGAGCAGCATTCAAGGGCACAGACTGCTCTTTCCTGCTGTCATCAAAGGCACCCATTTCATGCTTTCCAACTACTGCCTTATGAGGCAGGTGACTGTAAGAGTAGTATCCTCCACCAAAGCAGTTCAAATTCATCCATAGAGGAATGATTATCCTGGAAACGGAATCAGATAGTGGTCCTTCACAGGAGAAGAAACAAACTCAGCAATGTCCTTTGCTTCCTACACACTCCTAACCTCCCTTCACCCTGTTCCGCTCAGGATGCTAGCTTTCCAAACATGAAGGTTTCTCTATCTGTCTCGTTGGGACACAGCATGAAAGTTTCAAGGGACCAAGCCTCCTGTGTCCTGGGAAAGTGCTGATGGACGCCTCCAGCCCTGGACTGAACTGCAGAGAGCCTAACTCAGCTGTGTCCACCTCATGGTGAACACTGGATGAGTTCAGCTGACAGCAAGTCATGGAACTAGAGAGCCCACACTACAACTGCAAATCTGCAGAGGAAACCAGAGCTAAACAAACTCCTGCGGATGAATGTGTCTGAACCCTCCACCCCAGCACTGCTCTGTTTTACTCAGTGTCCCAGCCTCTGAGAAACACAGTACTATTTCCTGAACACAGACACGCACTTCTTGTATGCCTTTTTGCTTCCCTCTGAAACAACAGTCTCCTCCAATGAGCACACAAACCTGCAAATAAGGTGGGCTAAAGATGCAATTAGACTTGACTAGAAGTTGACTCAAAATTACAGCAGTATATATCATCTGAAGCCTACCGAAGTCAACAGAAAAAACCCAAACATGCAGATCTCAGTACAGTTCCTTTCTCACCAAATAGCACCTTGTTCCATGCACAGAGCAGTAGAACAGAAGACAGACCACTGTCTCAGCAGGGATAGAGAGATGTGCTCAAGTGTGTTTTCTGTCTATGTCAGTATCACAGCAACTCAAGGGGAACTCAGTGAGTTTTGTGTTTTCCTTATGGATTATATGAATGGAAATATTCTGATAAACACAGAACATAAATGAAAGGATACTGCTTTGGTTAGATGGTATTTTAACTCACTGCTAAAATATTTTAAATGAATTACCAGAGAAGACTATTTATCTGCTTTTTTTTCTGGAATATAAGAAGAATAATTTCTCTTGCTCATTTGATGAACTGCAATTTAAGCACCCTTACTAAAGAGATTCCTTTCTCTAAAAAAGTCACTAGTTCTCTAGATAATATTCCTTTATCACAGTTGGTAATTAATCTCTTGTTATGCACTGAACTTAATTTTGTAAAGGTAGTGCCACTGACACCTAAAGAAATGAATGATAAAGGAAATGCTAGACCCCCTAATCCTACAATCCCCATGTAATGACAATTAATGAAACAGTATTTTCCACTGTATTTTTTTTTAAAGCACTAGATAAAGGGGATGCTGTGCTTTTAAGATTAACTTGCATTACCAAATTGTGTCTTTTATAGCTATCAGAAATATAATTAAAAGAATAATCTTTCTACAAAATACACATTCAGATAGTTTTTAATTCTATCTTTTTTCTTTACGGTTTGAAAATTGACAGCAATTGCTATAGAAACTCATAACCGGTCTGGTAATTTTTGCCCTGCACTCATGTAGAGAAGTCCATCTTGAGTATCAGTCCCACTTGTCAATAGAGGAGAATCTGAAATAAATTAACATTTAGTTTTACAGGATAGATACTAATTGGGTTGTTATTTTGTCACTGTGTAAATTTTCAGTGACCTTTCCAAAAAGGAAAGAACAAGTCAATAGAAATTGTTTCTTCTTGACTTTCTTCACCTCATTTTAATTTTTTTTTTAACAGCCATCTGGAGTTTCTTAAACCCTTTCCAGAAACATACAGTTTATTTAAAAAAAAAAAAAATTAAGGTTGTAAGGCAGGTTTGTTCTTTTTTTTTTTTTTAAATTTTACTTTAATGCAAGTTTTCTAAGTTTTGTATTGCAATGACCATGTTCTATATTTACAGCAAATAACATCAAGTTTTCCAGCACAAAGCAGCCTTAGCTCTCGCTTCCCTCCTCACTCTCTCCCTTTGCTCAGGAAGTGGAAAAAGCAACAAAACAGAAACATGAAGGGGTCACCTTTCAACAGCTGATGCACATTTGCACATCTTGTAAGGAAATATCTGAACACATAATCAGTTTATCTACACATACCCACTGAAACTTACTGAATAACAGCATTTCTAAATATAAGTTATATCAGCATAGCTGTGAATAAAGACTGAATCAGCTCAAATCCTATTACTCTGTACTCTGCTCTGAACCCTTCCCTCTGCTGGGCAATGAAAATCCACAGCAGTTTTAAAAAGTGGCATGACCAGCTCTAGGAATCCTCTGCCTCTCTCCTGAAAGCAAAATTGCACGCACATGCACACAGCATGGGAAGCAAACAGGAGGAATTAAAAGTCTGAGTGCAGTTCCAGAGCCATGACCTCACCAGGATTACAGACATGACGGGACAGCTCACTTCACTGCAGTGATAGATGGGTACAGGCTCTGCTGGGAACAATTTAAAACATGACTGAACAAAGCCCAGGGCAAACTATTCTGTCTGGACTTGCGCTGAGCAGGGGGCTGGACCACAGAGCTCAGGAGGTCCCCTCAGACATACGTGGTTCTGTGAGGATGGCTTTGTGTGTGTGTGCTCGTAATTCTTTATAGAAAAATCATGCTCAATCTTTGCTAAGGAGGAATGTTCAGCTGGGAGAAAGCCCAAAATACTAACCTCAACAGAAAACTTCGTACATAGAAATTACACACAATTCCAGTGGGCTTCAAAATAAAAGGAGCCTGGAAGACTGTATCATAACATTGCCAAAAAAAAAAAAAAAAAAAAAAAAAGGAGGCAAAACACGGCAGTGTGATTTTCTTTCTCAACAGATTACATTTTAAACTAACACACCGTGAGGTCATTTACATGCAAACCCCCTGTAAATTCTTTCTGCAGTGAATGGTTAAGCATGTCATTTTGGTTTTTTATATGGCAACATCCTTTAAGCAGCACCTTTGGCTTGCCTTCCTCATGAAACCACAATCAGAAGAACTTCTATAAATGTCACTTGTTATTTATGGAGCACTTCATCATTTCAAGGCAAAGTGGACAAACAAGTTAATATTTAACATAGCTCTTGGGATTATGGCACCGTTTCACAGATGAGAAAGAGAAGGGCTGCAAAATCTCATTTAAGAGAAGTTGTCTGATTTTGGGTGCCCATTCCTGGGCTTCTGGGGATTGTGGGATCTAAAAGGTTCCTGCCACACAGGTTATGCAAACTGTAATAATTTACAATACATTCAAAGAACTCTCAGAGTTAGAACCCACTACTCAATAGGGTGTTTTTCATTAAATGAGAACAAAACTCCACATATGGACTCACAGACTCCATTATTGCAGAATATTGCAGCAAGATCCTTACAGTCAATAACATTTTAGGGGTTCCCACAAGTTACTAAAGATACCATATGTCCAATTACACACAACACTGAATTTTGCACAGGATTAGCTAACATAGTAAACTGCTGAGCTCCACATCCTATAAAATATATGCTGTCCCTGAAAAAAATGTTAAACAGTATTTTTGGCCTTCTTTTCTGAAATCTTTAGAAATAATTATTTAGATTTTACTTTAATATTTTCGAAAGTGGAAACCTGTGCCAAGAATACAATACTTCCTATCATAATCCTGATGTAAAGCACTCAAGCACATCCTGATGAAAACAAACAAAATTTAATTGAAATTAAATATAAGAAATAATAGGAATTATCAAATCAACACACAGGTACATAAAACCATCTAGACCAAAGGGAATTACATTCTGCAACTACTCCATTACTAGTAAGGGATTGGAAAATTGATAATGCAAAGCAGAAAACTCCCCTGGAAGGCGACCTCACCATCTGGCTTATCTCAAACCCAAAGGGAATTAAACAATAAAAGATAATAATTTTCCAGCAGTGATGGAGCAGTGCAGAGTGGGGGACAAGAACCAGGCACAGCTGAGAGAATAATGTTTATGAAGCATTTCTGTAACACAGTTCTTTATGTCTTCTTGCAAACATCAAGCCTTAGGGAAGTGCTGCAATTAACCTTGTCTTATATAAGATGAAATTTGAAGTATACTAGTCATTTACTCAAAGGAACCAAGAGATCAATTAACTAAGTGAACAACACAGTTCAGAATTATTCATTTCTGGAATTGATGTTGGAATCATAAAAATACACTTCAACAGAAGTTTCTGTATTCTGCCCCAACTTCGTGAAGCTTTTGAACTTCCAAATGTATTAAATTCCACATGGTGATGCTGTATTAACAGAATCTTAATTATCCAGATTTAAACTACTTCATCTAATCAATAACTTACTGTTTTTGAGGAAGTTGTTATGACAAACTGAAAACAAGCAAGAATCCAGGATTTGCATTTAAAATTCTTAAATAGTCCATTTTATCAGAAGAGACAGTAAACTTTCTTACTAATCTCAAGATTAGACATATATTGAAATGCTATCCTTAATAAAATACATGATTGCAAGTGTGCAGTTTACTGTCTGTATGGGACAATAAGCATCATCAGGTTTTGCCTTATCAGCAAACTGCTAAGCACTCCCAGCTAGAAAGAAAGATACAGAATATTTGGCCATCACATTTCTCTACTGTAGGCTTTCCCCTTGTTTTTCTCTGATACAAATACTACTGGCCATGAGACAGAACAGTGAGTTGGAGCACTCCTCAGTCAGAGCATAGAACTTGATAACCTTCCTTTCATCATCTCTTTTTCATTAATAGACTTTTAAAATGTGCATACTTCTAAGAATGCAAACCACAAAATCATATAAAATTCTTATAGTTGCACAGGCATGACTTAGAATTAAATTATTATAAACACAACAGAATGATTACAATTTCATTTTACTTGTCAGTGTCTAAGATGTATTGCACATGAGTTGCATGTAATTCTAAGAGGTCTTTAGCTTCTGAGCACTGTTTTCATCATGACTGCCTGCTTTACTGAACAATTTAAAATGTCATCAGCCTTTAGAATACAACCAGATTAATCAACATGTCCTTGGATAATTATCACATGAAGTTTGCATATATGTTAGCATAAGATTTCTTTCTACAAAATATATGTAATTCCCCCAAGTCAGGTAAGATGGGATAGGCTCTAAGGTATAGCGATCCTTAGATGGAGATAAATCCTTCCTACTTTTTGTTGTCACAATAGAAACATAAGCTCTTCTGCCAAATTCCAAGAAAGAATCACCACTGGCAGCAGATTTCAGTACGCATTCGTTGCGAGTTTTCAAAAATAAAATTAAATAAATAGAGCTTGCTGATGCAGAAATGCTTTCAGCTATTAAAACTAGTATCTGCTTTTCATAGGTAAAAGAATGCTATAGAAAAGTATAAATTCTCATTTTGGATTCAAAATAAATCCTCTACATATCTATGCAAACTAATCAAAATTAATAAGCTTATGGATTCATGTAAAGAAGCTCTGCTCTGAAACAGGTCTGCAGTTTATGTGCAGTCAATTGGCCAGAACTGGAACATGCATGAAGGCCAGAACAAAAGATCCCTAAGCACAAGAGCACAAGATGGAAAGCAGAAGGAGAGGTAAAAAGGGGAAAAAATATCACCCCACATTTGAACAGACTGGACTGCATAACAAGCTCAGCTGGTGTGAATTAGTATAAAAGCTTCTCCAACATCAGTGAAGCTGTGCCAATTCAGACCAGATGAGATCTAAGCTGTCATTAGCCAAATGGCCAAGAAAAAAAAAAATCAGCCCAATTCTTATTTATTTCAAAGTATACCATTGACTTCACTGCTACTGTTCCTAGTTTCCTGCAGCATAAGTAGGAAAAGAATCAGAAATACTGTGTTTCCACATTTCTGCATATAAACATCTACTGACTGCACTACCAGTTAAGCTATCCAACACTATCTTGTAACAACACTTCAGATCACATGAAATTCACCTTATTTCAGATTCACAAAAAACACCAGAAAGTCAGGACAGACAAAAAGGTGTAATTTTTATTAGAAGCCCTATGAATGACTTTGGAAAATTTCACCTTTAAAGAAATCAAAAAAATTCAAAGGTTGCAAACATATTGAGCCAACCAAGAAGAGCAAAACTAGGCCAGCACCAATGCTTTCTCCAACATAAGGAAATGAAAGAAAGTTTGGACCAGCATCTGTGCTTTGTCCCTCTCCAACTTCTCAACACAGTCCAGCCATGATGCAGTTCTGCACAGCTGACGTTAATCTAATCACAGCACAGAAAGGCAGCTGAATGAAGTAAAATCACTGGTCACATTGTTCATGCCTTGTTTTAAGATTTAGTCAAAATTTACAGTACATTCAGACAATCCTTTCAGGTGAACAGAACTGCCCTTTCCTCTCCCTGCCTTGCTGATAGAGACTTCAAGGTTGTCTCTGTGGTGCACAAAGGCTTGAGGTACCCAGGCCACCTCCTGAACAAGCAAATTCAGCTTCCCAGTCAGGTCAACAGGAAGCTCCAGAAAGAACAATTTATCCCACTTCCTTCTTGCCAAGGTAAACTACCCAGCGCTGCTGCAGCTACTCTGTAGTCAACATATATTGAGAATTCACTCATCTGCCAAGACTGCACAACACACCTGCCTCTTCCAGTGAACCAAAACCTGGTGTGCCATTCCCCAGTCTTCTGCTCCTACCACTAATCTCAAGATAAACTAATCACTCTGTTACTTTTATTGAACCAGCTTAAACTGGCAAACCTGCCAGCTATTACCACAGAATCACAATTGTGTTCTGATCCTCACAAATTTTTGACCTCAAAATTCACAGTCACACAGACATGCTATGATGGGAAAACTGCAGTGTCTGCCTTTATCAATCTCCCCTCCCTTTGAATCCACACAGTCAAAGTTAGAAAGGAAGGTGAATTTGCACAACTGCACTTCAAGCAATGCACACAAATAGTTATGAAGATGTACTGTTCTCTGCCCTTAAACTGCTCTGCATTCTATGATCATGACGACCGCCAGAAAAACCAGAAGACTTCCAGAGTGCAATGTAGACAAAAATCTACAAGCAAAACCTCTCCCACTCCTCGCAGCCACCATTGAAAAAAACAGATGTTTTCATCTGCATTGTGAAGTTACTATGGCTTGCCCACATGTGACAAAAAGGAATACAAAAAGTACTGAGAGGCAATTAGAGGAAAAAAAGTATTATGCTGCAGGAAGACTGCTAATGATATCAACTTTGATACTCTTTGCCTGAGCCAAGAAACATACACTTGGGTCCTCAAAATCATCATGGGGCTCTTCTACGTATTTGCCGTGGTTGATACACTTGCTTTAACACCTCTATAAATTTGATTCAATAATAAAAAGTAAGACAAGTGTAAATCATCAATAAAGATTTAAAAGTGTCCCAAAAGCTTACACTTGGCTCTTAAGGTAGCATAAGTGTAGGTTTCACTGGTGAAATAAAGGCACCAGGCCATCACTCACGTTGTTAAATCGTGCTTGTCAAAAAAAAGCCAGGTCTGATTATTTCAACAATAGCAGCCAAATCCATCTGGTGCTCAGTGACCATCCAGAAATCACTTACAAGCTTCAGAGGCCTGAGTTGCTATTGCACATCCTCCAGATATATACACAAAATCATTACTAATCAATTTTTATTTTGCAAGAAGTTTTCTTCGGCCTTCTAACCTTAAAGCTCAGCTGAGTGACAACAAAGGTTTATTGATGAATTCAGAGCAAAATGGTCCTAGGGGGTACTTCTGAAGCCAACAGTAAACACTGCACCCACAGCTATCTTAGTTCTAAATTTGTGAGATTTGATTTTATTGTTCAATAAAGTGTCTTCCACCAGGTGTGCTTTTGGGGGAGCAGAGACACAACAAAAAGCAGCTGCACATCATAGCAGCTCTGGTTTCATAAGCCTGATGGTTTCAAAATTCAGCAAATGTTTACTTTTGTACATTAGCTTAGCTTCAGTCCTGCAAATAGAAGTGCCCAGTAACTGGGCATCACTGAAACTGATGATGGTCTGAGAAGGGTATAACTGCAGAGACCTTGTAGAAGTAGGAACATAATGATTTATAATTACCACACTCAACAGCAGAGCTGATCACAATGGAACACACAAATATCAAAGCACCTAAGGAAAGAATTCTCTGAAGAACCTCTTGAGATCATCTAGTTCAATGGCCCTCGTTCAAGCTTGGCCACCTAGAGCTGCCTGCCCAGACCTGGGTCCAGCTGGATTTTGAGTATCTTTATGGGGATCTTTATGAAAGACCTCAAAAGCAAAGTATTACTCTACACAACTCTCAACTACTCTTCCATATCAGCACAAAGAAGAGAATAAAAGATTTTTAATCTATCCTTCCTCGCAAAATAGGCACAAGCTAAAGTTTCAAAAGAATAAACAACATCTGTTTTGGATGGGGTAGATGGAGAAAAAAATATAAGCAAACCTGCAGATACCCTAAGTCCACAGATTTATAAGAGACCGTGATAAATGTGTGTTGATTATTTGCTTAATACATCTGGTATGTATTTCCTCATTTATGCAAGAGGATGGTATTGGGTTTTTTCCACACAAAGAAAGATCCTCCACTGGGACCCATAAACGCAGTAATATTTTAGGAAGCTACTATTACACTAAGAATAGTAGAGATTGTCTTGCATTTTCTTGTTCACAGCTTTATAATTAACAAAGTAAAAATGTAGGCTGTTATGTTTGATGGAAGTTTCCCCAGAGAGATCAAATAATCTACAGCAACAACAGCTTTCTATAATTCTGAATATAATTATAAGAGTGAATTTCTTTTTATGGTGTTAACAGTCATAGTTAAGTAGATGGGTCTTAGTGATTGTGACTTGCATTTCCAGAAGAGTTGGGTTGCTCCCTGCCATGTCTTAGGACACTTACTAAAGTAATACTGTTAGTAATACTGGGGTTTGGCAGGCTTCCATCCTCGGCCCAATCCTGGCTGCAAGACTCAAAGGAATACGAAGTAAGTTTGACAACAATACTAAATTGGGAGGAGCTGTCAACTCCCTTGAGGGCAGAGAGGACCTTCAGAGAGACCTCAACAAATCGGAGAGATGGGCAATCACCAACTGTATGAAGATTAACAAGGGGAAGTGCCGAATTCTGCACCTGGGACAGGACAACCCTGGTTCTGTGTATAGGCTGGAGAAGGAGAGGCTGGAGAGCAGAGCTGTGGAGAAGGATCTCGGAGGCCTGGTTGATGGCAAGTTGAACGTGGGTCAGCGGTGCCCTGGCAGCCTGGAGGGCCANCAGAGAGACCTCAACAAATCGGAGAGATGGGCAATCACCAACTGTATGAAGATTAACAAGGGGAAGTGCCGAATTCTGCACCTGGGACAGGACAACCCTGGTTCTGTGTATAGGCTGGAGAAGGAGAGGCTGGAGAGCAGAGCTGTGGAGAAGGATCTCGGAGGCCTGGTTGATGGCAAGTTGAACGTGGGTCAGCGGTGCCCTGGCAGCCTGGAGGGCCAACCATGTCCTGGGAGGCACCAGGCACAGCATCGGCACCCGGGCAAGGGAGGGGATTGTCCTGCTCTGCTCTGCACTGGGGCAGCCTCACCTTGAGTGCTGGGGGCAGTTTTGGGCATCACAGTATAAACAAGACCTTGAGCTATGAGAGAGTGTCCAAAGAAGAGCCACAAGGATGCTGAAGGATCTGGAGGGGAAGCCTTACGAGGAGCAGCTGAGGTCACTTGGTCTGTTCAGCCTGGAGAAGAGGAGACTGAGGGGAGACCTCATTTCAGTTACTATTTCGTCGTGAAAGGAAGAGGAGAGGCAGACACTGATCTCTTCATTCTTGTGACCACTGACAGGACTCAAGGGAATGGCCTGAAGCTGAACTGGGGGAAGTTTAGGTTGGATATAAGGAAAAGGTTTTTCACCCAGAGGGTGGTTGGACACTGGAACAGGCTCCCCAGGGAAGTGGTCACAGCACCAAACCTGTCTGAGTTCAAGAAGCACTTGGACAATGCTCTCAGGAACATGATGTGATTCTTGGGGTATCCTGTGCCAGGAGTTGGACTCGATGACCCTCATGGGTCTCTTCTAACTCAGCATATTCTGTGATTCTATGAATAATTCATGCCATATTAACAAATGCATGTTTATAGTTATAGGGGTACTTTATATCAACATTACAATGCTGAATTTGGCATCAGTACTGCTAATTTAAGGAATGTTAATCAGAAAAACAAGGACTGAACAAACAGGTACCCAAAAACATGTTTTTCCAAAATTTGATCCTTTTTACGATAAAAAAATAAGATCTCTGCTACGCTTATTGGAGCTGACTGATCACATACACAACAGTGCATATTTATATAGAGATAGATAGATAGATAGATAGATAGATAGATAGATAGATAGATAGATAGATAGATAGCTACACACACACAAAGACACACAATCTTCCTGGATTAGTATTTTGTGAGTTATAAAGAAAAAGTTTTTTCAGCCTAAATAGCTGGTAAGAACTAAGCATGCTGATGAAAGACACTTGGGATCAAGGTTTTGGAGAGGTGCTTTAAACAATAACAATACAGTACAATAGCTGGAAGGAGCAGCCTGAAGAATAAAGCCAAGAAAGGACAGACAATACTCATCTCCTGATGGCCTCAAATAACACTAAATATCAGCCCATGCCCCAAGCCTTCGAGATATGAATTGAGGCTACTACAGAGCAAGAAAGTAGTGCCAGCATTTCTCCCTCTGCGCTGCAGGGGCATATGCTCCTACAACACTGAGGACCAACATCAAAGACACCCAACATCTGCTATGGTTGCAGATAGCAGAGAAGCTCCTCTCAGCCTGTATCTCTTCAACAAGAGATTTAAATTTTCTGCCTTAGCCACACACAGCTGAAAAGCTTTTTCACAACTACAGCTCTTCTTCACAGAGAAAAATCTTCCTACACAATAAGATTCTAGACCCTGAATATCCTTCCACCTTGAAGTTGTATCACCTGCCTTTCTGCTGACCCCTGCACTTTCTTTCTCATGATTCACCTCACCTAAACCCGAACTGTTGTCTGGAGAGAGGTGGTGGCACATGCTGAAAGCACAGACATTAGATAACTGTATATTAACACTTTTCATTTTGCTTGATCCCGCTACTCTTTGACAAACAGGTACAATAATGAAATTGGGTAACACAACAGCTATCAAGACACCCCCAGATTTTCAAACATATGAAAACCTATAAACACACATGCAACTTAGCAGTACACTCTTTAAAATGTAATACAAAATCTAGATATATGATCATATTTCAAAAGAAAGTTAAATCTCTTGTTCACATTATTTTCAAAGGAAGTTTTGGTCCCTCAGAAAGAAGAATCTTTTCATTATGGGCACCAGTAGTAGGAATCAAAGATTAACAAGTATGGCCTTCTGATCTCTACCTCTTTTAAGTACTAATAGCTAAAAAATCAAGAGCACATAAGAATGAGACGGTACTGCAGGATTCCAGTTACATGTGTCCAGTAATGTCCAATGAAGTTGCACTGCCATTACCACTAAGACAGTTACTCATTACTCATTTTCACTACTCAGGTTTATCACCACACAACAGACACAAAATGCAAGATTTTCTTGCATGAGTTTCTTCTGTTGGAAATGAAGGAAGCATATATGGTTCTGTTCATCTTTCCTGTCCTGATTCTCATTTGGGAAGCAGCTACAAAAACATGACAGCTTCAAGGCTCCCTCATGTTTTAATCAGCTTCTGGCAAAATTTGATGACATGACTAAAAAGAAACATTTTTAATATGGTCAGGTATGGAACAATACAGACCAGAAGAGATGTGGGGGATAACCCTGCAAAACAATAATGCAGAGAAGACAGTAAAGCAAGGTAGTCAAATTCTACCTTGATCTTACTCTTGAGACTAAATGCCATGGGTAAAGAAAAGAAAGAGCTACACTATCATAAGCGTCACCTTATTTGCTCTCTTCTTCTGTGACATAAACTCCCTCTTTTCCCTGAGCTCCATTTAGGACAGAGGCCACAGAGGAGGACAAAGCTATCAGGCAGTACTGCATTTGCAAACAGATCCCAAAGACCACACATTTAAAGGTTTCTTCTCCACAAGTATTCTAGAAGAAATACATTGACATTTCAGATACTATTTTGCTTTGATTGATAAACTTGCAGGAGAAAAAAATGTATCAAAGGTAAACAATAATCAAATTTCCCCTTCTTTAATTGGGAATATCTGTGAGCAATACTTATGGTGCAATATTCTCGCATCATGTGTGAATGTCTGACCACGTGCAGTTATGCTTCTGAAACAGTGTTAATAAAGAACACAAGAGGAGAACAGAGTATTCAGCAAACACCTAAGGAAACCATCATATCAAATTCTGACTCACCTGTAAAGGAACTATGCTACACTGAAAATCTTAATCATAAATTTTTTCTTAATTAGAAATGCTCTTAATAGTATAACAGAAAGTGTCTGTGCTCTTCTGTTGACAGCAGCTGCGCACATTATACAGAGACAAGAACTGATGTGCCCAACCTGCAGAGTTCAGTACATTTGGGTCTTTTTGTTAACCTGTTTTTCTCAATTATGCTGGGTTTGAAGCATTATCATGTAATAAAACCAGCAACCAAACAGTACCCAGAATCAGTGGTCATTCATACATTCATTGATCCAATAATTTGAGCATGTTCAGCAGAATACATGAAAGCACAAATGTATTTAATAAGAACATTCACCACAGTTTTTGTATATAAAAATGGTTAAACAAAGGACTGAAACCTTTCTGAAACGCTCAGGGCTTTTTTTTTGCCCCTGAGACTTCAATGTAGCTGATTTATTATACATATTTTGGCCAATATTTACATGAAAAATAGAAAAAATGCCATCTTGGTAAGATTCAAGAAACAATTTTGCTATTCCACCATCCTTACAAAACTGCCATACAACATCAATACTGTCAATCAACAGTATCAAATTTTGAAAGCATCTCTTTTTTTTTTTGTGATTGGTTAGTACTACTGCATTTTACAGAAAAAGGTTAGCCAGGTCAGATTTCAAAGATGACCAGCTCTTAAGATAATCTGAAACTTCAAGCAGCAGAGAACAGAGACTGTTACAGAGTGTAGCCTGCAAAATAAAATCCTTTGTTGAGAACACAAAGCCTTTTCTCACTAGGAAAAAGTACAAAAGCATACATTCTTTAAATATACATTTTGCCTCTTAGCTTTACTCCACAAAGCTACTCTCCAGCACCAAGAGCACATCCAATAATTTGTTGTTACAACCTGACTTTCCTAATACATTCTTGCTTTTGAACTTCTAAAAATGTTTTAAATTTCCAAATAGTCTTGTTCCACTTCATGCAGTCTGTTCCATTATTAATACTAATTAATAATTACTAAATAGTCTTACTAAATTACTCTCATAATTACTAAAAATAGTCTTAATTAGCATTATATAACAGGAATGAAAAAGAATCAAAAATTCAAAAGAAACAGCTCTGTAAATTTTGGGCATTGACCGAGAAACAGTACAGCTGATCCATCAACAATCTCGGAAGCAAACTGCCTGGCGAGCAATAATTATTTCAGAATCAATCAGAAACTGTTTTTCAAATTAAGCATATGTAACTAACAACACTGAATACTGAGGTATGGCAAGCTATGGAATAAGATAAGGAGAAAAAAAGAATTAACCAGCTAGCATCAATATATAATGTCTTTCTCTCTTTCCCACCAAATACCCGAAGGCTGTGTTGCCTTCTCCAAGACTAAAGTACAATGTATCCAAAGCCTTTTCATGCTGTGTTAATTGACATTGCCTAAGTGCTATATCTCTAGCCCTGACAAAATGCTGTTTAAATTACTTGTTGACTGGAAAGAAATTATGAGACCTATCACATTTGAAGGTCCAAACCTGCTTGAGCTCCCTCTGACAGCTGTGTACTAGTACTACAGCAGATCTGCCTAAGTATTCCTCAGTACATAATAAAGAATCATCCTTCTGATGCCAGGAACTCTAACTTTGGAGAAAAAGAATTGCTAACCCCTAGAATTTATTCTATTTGTTGTAATTGATAGTAAAACATTTGTACAACATTGATAATACAACATTTGTTGTAAATTATAGGAAAAACTGTAACTTTTACTTATGTAGATAAAACTTTGCCAAAGTGATTGGTTACTTTGAAGAACTGTCCTTTATCCCCATTAAAATCTTAACACTTAATAGTTGCTACAAGTTAATTACCACAACAGGGGCCATCACTCCACTAAGGTCCTTCTTTCAAGGAATGGTAGAGAAGTAAGTCATCTTTCATTTTTCTTGTCCTTTTTTTTCCCCCCCTGACATTATCAACATTTCTCCTGCTAGTATCACCCATTTTTATCTCTAGAAATATGTCTTGCACAACTGAGATGGTGGTCAAACATCTTCCAGTCAGTCCACTTCCAAGCCTGAAACTAGGACTGAATGGAATCTGACTCAGAACACAGAAAATGTCAGAGTGCAAATAACTCCTAAAGAGCGCCTTCGTGAGCAGACACATCATACAAAAAGTACTTGTGGATCCCTTCTTATTTCAGATATTCCTGAGTGAAAAGTATAAGATATCCTCTATTACCTGACACCATTTCCTTCACAGAATGGCTACAGTGGGAGGAGACCTCTGGGGATTGTCTGGTTAAACCCTTCCTGCTCAAACCAGAGTCAGTTTGAGCAGGCTATACAGAACAATGTCACACAGTTGGGCTTTTAATATCTCCAAAGAGAAAGGTGGAGTTTTTTCTCCACAAAAGTGGCATCATGTATTAACATCCTATTTTACTCCCAGCAACGTGACCAAAGCCCACCAACTTGAGCTGGACCAAGGAAATACCCCAAAAGCATACTAGCCCACTCTGAAAAATAAGCTGCTTGGAACTGCTACTTGATGAACTCATGCAGTAATCAGGAGAGATAAAAATACAAGGATTAATGAAGGTTATAATAATAATTGTTAGGTAAACATAGAAACACTGGTATAGGAAGAAGCAGAACTGTAAATAAGTGAAACAATAAAGCAAACTCAGTTCTGGCTGACAACTTTACTTCATATTTTGGTGTCAGAACAAGATTTCTCCCATACTCCTACAGCTGATGGTTTGTTCTGGCAAGTGTTCTTACTGATAGAACACTGCTTCAGAAAACTATGCCTTGTTCTGGTTATAGTCAACAATTCATACCCTTACTGAAGGACCTATGGAAAACAAATAGGAGATCAAAGGAAATCTTTGACGTCTTTCAAGATTGTCTTTGGAGTTTCAGATCATGTCTCTCTTAATTCCCTACTAACTTTAGAAACCTCTTAAAGTAATGATTTTGCTGATGGCAGCATGTGTGAAACTATATTAAGTTTGAAAATACATCTCTTTGATGAATGAAATGAGACCCTGAAGTGATAATTCCTCCAGCATTCTTTTCTGCTCATTTACCATTTCTCAAGAAGCTGACTGAACAGCAGCTAGGAAACACTGACTGCAATTCACATTCAGGAAAAGTTTCTGGGACAATTTGCTTTATGTGTTCTGATTATTTTATTAACATAAACATTTTAAAAATTAAGCATGGCCATTAGAACTCAGTTTCCCTTTTCACCATTTCCTGAATTTAGTTACAATTTATAAATACTGTATGTGGGCTCTCTTTAGTGGGGGTGTTCCTTTGCAACTCCAGTTCTTTAGCAGTACCAAGGTAACTTGTTTTGCCTGTGGTAATGCTTTATAAAACACACCATCTGGAAAACTGAAACTTGCACCTACCACATTGTCTTATTATTACACTCTGGAGTTGTGTAATGGGAGTGAAATCCCATTAATCATAAAAATGGGAGCAAAGAGCACAGGGTCAGTCCCAAACCCTATTTCACTTGTCACCTTCTTTTTCCCAGGAAGCTAAAAGAAGCCTGCTTGTTAAATCCTCCTAAACAACATATTTCTTTTCCTTTTTTACCATAACCGTAGCCCAGAATGACAATTTTGAATGCAGGACTCATGTTAAAACATATCTTGAAGCATGCACAGGCAGCTTCATGTATACAGCTCTGGTTTTACTCCTTCACAGCTTTTATTTTGGGGTTGGAGTTTTGCTTTTAAGAAGCAAAAGGTCTAGGATGAATAAATCCCAGATATAGAAATACTTCAGCAGGGTAAGGACTAAGTGGTTTCAAATTTCTAAACCAGAAATAAAGAAAATGTCTTTCCATGCTGCCAGCTCAGTTTCACCAAGTCTTTCCATATTTAGCTGACTTGGTTTTTTTCTCCCAGATCCTGACACAAGAATCTACAGCTTTCAGAGATTTAAAAAGTGATGTTTAACTCTTGTCACCATCTGAAGATATGGCTTAGAAGCAGAACCAAAGAAAACTAACCCATGCCTAACATTTTTAAGCATCCTTTTTAAATTGGCATCATCTGTGATGGTTTTGACTACAACTTGCAATGCTTCTAGAGAGGTGAGGAGCTGGAAGCAGCTGTCTGACCTAGGCCGTAAATTTCAATTGACTAGTTTCATCCAAACACTAAAAAATTCAAAACAAAAGCTTTTAGTAGCAGGCTGTAGTAGTGAGCAAATTCTGAAAAACTGACATATATTAAAAATGAACAATGTGGAATCTATATGAAATGTTAAACACACACTCAGTTTTTTAAGTTTTGAAATAAGGAACTAGCAGCACCACAGTTTTCTGCAGTGAACTGAGGTTCTGAAAATATTAGAGCTGGCTAAATTGCACACCTGGAAAATGGAGAGGGGAGCAAAGAGCAATACACAGAAACACACAAGAGCTATGAAGCTGCTCCAGATCACATCACAGAAAGCATTTCAATGCAGTGGCTGAAACAACAGCTTCTTCCCTCTTTTAAAAGGCCTGTCACTGGAATATTCTCCCAAGAAAAGGGACTTTATGCACACGTGTGACAGTGCTAGTTAGTTGCTTGAGGTAGCTTTCAAAAAAATGTTAAACGGCTCTCAAGTGAGTCCAGACATTGCATTCTCTGCTGCTCCAACACTCAGACCATATAAAGCAAGCATCACATATGCTTTGCCAAAACTGTTCAAGAAAATACAGATTCTGTAGGCAGTTCTGATTGTCTTTATTACTGCAATGGCCTGGTGGAAAGAGATGTCCCATACGGGACTGCAGACCCATCTTCCCCAGTACGCCATAAACAAACTCTAAGCACTCCAAGGAGGTTACAGCCTAAACAGATGAGAGGAAAGAAGCATTCTTAATCCCAGTTTTCAGATGAAGAATTGAGTCAAAGTGATATAACACATGCTCCATAAGGGTGGTGAGGCCCTTTCTACGTGCTACTTGACAGTCCACCACGGACCATTTATCTTTTGGTGCTCTGCCATCCTTTGCTTTTTAGGAGTGCATAGGAGGCAAATTTCACTCTCTTTACAGGAGCAAAACAGCTTCTGCAGCACCAGGGAACCAAATCCCATTAGGCATAGAGCATCAAAACACGCAAATACCTCAGGACAACTTGCCCTAAATGACCTAAAGTCACATAAAAAAGCCACAGACTTTCTGACTCTTTACCCAAAACACTCGTATGGTTTTTGTGCTATTTCATAAGTAATGATTTTCACTCTTGTGAAAGTTAACCTAACTGTTGTGTAAGCTAAAAATTACCCAAGTAAGTTGTGAGGGGACAGAGGATATGGAAAACGCCATCACTTAGGTGAGCTACAAATGAAAGTACTGTTTGTCTCCTTTAAAGATAATGCACTTCAAAAAAGGTCAGTATAGTACAAAAAATTGTCATTTTTGTAGCATTACCTTCTGCTTTATTCTTTTGCCATTTTGCACTTGTCTCATGCCATTGACATATTCTGTTTAAAAGTTTCAACACTGCCAAAACATAGCCACAATCAGCAATCCAAGACAAAAACAAACAAAACTTTTACTTAGAGAGAGTTAAAAGATCTGAAAGGATTATACAAATAAGCTTGTTTCTGTAGCTTTGATGATTTGTCTGCTGAGAAAGGTAGAAAAAATTCTAAAATAAATATTTCAAAAACAAGTCAAATTAAAAAGCTAAGCATTCAAAGATTTACATTCAGCTTGTTGCTTTGGAACTGCTTCTGCTGAGGATTAAAATCCATAAATTTCAGGAGAATTACTCTTGATTTTCAAGCATGCAAATTGAATAGCTGCATCCAAGATTATCTTTGATCCCTCTGTTACTAAATATGACTATCTTCGTCAGGAACACAGGAATTTCTGGATCCTACTTCGACAGTAGTTTTAACTTCTTACAACCCCATTAAAAATTAAGAAAAATAGCAAATTTGTTTTTGAAAACTGAGCTGCAGCAATTAGGCATATTATTTCTAAATTGGAGTCAACTTCATCAGGATATGGGGAAATAGAAAGAAGAAAAGCAATTTGATTCCAAATGAAGCAATATCAAACAAATTATTGGATGGACAGATTTCTAAATACTGCATTCAAATATCCAAATTCTCTATTCCTGGGAAATGCAAAATGTAGTGACAAAAACAAGTTTTCTGAATTTTTTTAAGGACATATAATTTCTCAGATCCCAAACTGAGACAGATTGGTACATTATAGTGAGCATTTAAGATATATTAAGGGAATTGAAAGAATTTTCAATGATGCTGGTGACATTCATTTTCAATGTTAATAACCTATTTACTATGATAGCAGCTTAATAAGCTTTTAACTGGTAGAAGTGGAATTACACTGCAATATGGCATATTAATATTATGAAGAAAAAACCCCACAGTTCCTTGCCCTCATCATTCAAATATTTTTAATCTTTATTTCAGGGAGATAATTAAGACATATTTTCTCTCCTCTTTCTACCCACACAGGAAAATTCCAATCCCATTTGTTAAGATTCAAAATCTGCTTGGGCATTGCAACAGGTGCAACCTGACTGTTATCTTTGTAAACTTAAAATCCAGAGTAGCCTTTTCATCTGGTTTTCTCTCTGCACAAAACCACAAATACTAAATATCACTGTTATGGGACATACAGGAAGTTCAAGCTATACAAAATATACAAGTCTATCCCTCTCCACTAGAATTTAAGTGTTTAATTCTTGTCAAGCAAAAAGTCCACCTATCTTTGTAATCCTGATGTACGTAACATAGCTGGATCGAGTCTCACACTTCTCTTGTGTGACTTGCTCTTATTGTTTTACAAATCTTGTTGCAAAAGATGAAAGTACAAGTAGCATCTCTGTAAGACACTATCACCATCTACTTCACCAACACACACAGAATGGTCCCTTTTACTGTAGACAGTGTATCACCTCTGCCAACTGTCTAAAATATCTTTGCCATGAAGAGAAACCACTGTACAGCAACCACCACATAAACGGCTTTATTTATGGGAAAGAATTCCTTTATTGAGGTGTTCAAAAATAACATTTTCCCCGACTTGCTTTGTAGGTGCAACTCAGCACACATATCATGTAGGGAAAGCCAGAAGTGTGTAAGCCAAATGCTTCCTCTTAAATTGAAAAAATCTTTCCTTGTTCTGGAAGTGCAATCACTTAATTTCACAAAGATTTTTGGAAACTATTTCAGGAGAGAACTAACATGGGGTCATTCAAATTGGCATTTTAGTACCTGTATCTTAAAATGAAAAATATCAATCCAGAAAATTTTTAAATGTTTGAGCATTAGACATTTGTATATCCTACCCACCTGTACATTATACTAGTTTAATACTAGCTTAGAGTATGTCTAATTTCTTTCCATGAAATTTTAGAGCATATTACCACAGTAAGTAAGGTCATGGTGAAAGTTCTCTACCTGGTAAAGCTTGATGTGGAACGTTTTCTAATTCTTCTGCATCAGAGATTGTTTCTGAACATATTTTCATATGTACCAATATTATAAATAAAACATACTTAGCCGACAAACTCCCTTAACCAGGACCCCCTACATACTGCAGAGAGCCCATACATCCAAGACAGGCATGAGGACAGCTTCCAGCATCACTCAGGTTTGGGGGCAAGAAAAAGTTTGATTTGGTTTTGGCCTCCCCGAGGAAAACACAAAGGGTATCAATCACTGCCAATTGTTCCCAGGGGATTGGTGATATGCCCAGCCTGCAAATACAAATGCATTTCACACAGGTCACTAAACAGCACCCAGACAGGGATTTTTGGTCACTACCTACCTGGGCCAGGTGCAGACTGGCAACCTAAGGGTGAAAGGCTCTGGACCCAATTATTAATCCCCTGAACCACTGACTCCCCTGGCTCCTTATTTGTCATAACTCTGATACTTACCAGAAAATTAAGAGGAATCAGTACAACAGGAAAGGTGTTGATATTTCCAATTTCATTTTTAATTACAGAAAATCTCTGGCAAGTTTACAAGTCCTTTTTGCACCTTAACAAACTGTTACTCCTCTAGTGCTTAAATTCACACTGAGGAAAGAAAACAAACACCATCAAGTTTTGCTTATACAGACAATGAAAAAGACAAATGCCACAGCACAGGTGACTGGACACTATAGCTTTGAGCCTTGCACAGACACATTGCACTGGATCCAAAGTAGTAATGGAAATTCTCCAGGGCATCAGAACATGCTTGACAGTCCTTCAAGTCCTTCACTCCTACTGCCTATCCTTGTCCATCCAGAAGTCACGTTTTCTCAATTTCCCAATGGAAGAAGGTCTACAGCATATTTTATAGTAATCTACATTATTCTACCAAGTCATAGGTCTATAAAACTCTGAAAGATATTGAAGATATCAAACTAGGCACTCAGCTGAGCTGTGATTTAAATCCTTTCTAACTGCAATATAATTATTCCAATGATTGATGAAGAGGCATATACCCCAAACAAGACAGTTAAACTACTGCAAAGTCATTATTAGAGATGCTGAAACAAGGACAGGCATAAGAACATGAGCCATTACGTTTTAAGACTAAATCTACATCAAGAGTTTGCTCAACGGTTGAAAGAACTTCTTAAAGTTTCCCCCTGGTAAGCTAGGATCAGTTTCAGGCCTTTTAACCCAAGAGGTCTTGATCTCCTGTGGCTTCTGGGTCCTGGGAAGACCCCTGGACCTCCTTGGGAAAGTGCTCACCAACCCAATCTCCATTTCATTTCCCTCCTGCTCACAAAAAGTAGATGCCAAAGCCATGTTCTTGAGAAGACGAGCACTTCCTGCACACTGCCAGCACCCCAAAGGAGGTGCCATGCATTAGTCCTCTTGCTTCCCCATCCACTCAAGAGAGCAGGTGTGACTCACATAAAGCTGAACAGAAAGACCTTGCTATGCTTCTCAAAGCAAGCAAACTGAGCAAGGCACCAAGGTGAGCCACCCAGGAGGAGCATCAGGAGTTCCAATTGTTTATTTATGGAGAGGTGTGTCTGAAGCTTTTCTTTCTGGCACTAGAAACCTTCCCCCAGTACCATGGGAAAACAATTCTGTTTCATGGCAGAAATGAAAGACGAGGAGAAAAAAAAATGCAGCAGAAAATGAAAGGCTATGAAAGTTATGGCACAGACAGGGAATGAGGAAATTATTCTAGCACCTGAGATGAAATGAACTAGCTGTAATGTGAAAGGACAGAGATAAAAGATACTATAAGAGAAGCTAGCACATCAGGAGGTGTTGATGCAAATGAATAGATGGGGTCAGTCAATGGATGTCTAACCAGATTATTAGCCTACTATGACAGAGATGGGATACAGTAAATAAGACCCTAAACATAAACTGTTTAAAACTTTCAGACAGAAAGACACATAGTAGAGAGATATGCCACAGTCTCGGGCAGTCTGGGTAAAAAAAAAAAAATTAAAAAAAAAATTCCCCACTAAACAAATTACATAAGCGCAAGGTTGCAAAAAGAAAAAAAAGTAGTAACACAAATTGGTTTAGCTGTACAAGATTTATCAAGTTAAAATAAAGTATGTTTTCAGGCTACATTCATTCGAGCTTCAATTATATCAAGAAAGGCACTGAAATAATCAAATTATGGAGCCCCAAAAGCATTTAATAATCACAAAAATGAGGCAGATGCACCAATAAAATTAACATTAATAAACTAGGTCAACACTGAGAAAAGAAAAGAGTGATGGAGGAGGAAGAGAGCTCCACCCAGAGCTGCTCCTCCAGGGTGCCAGCTCTGGCGCCGCACTCCCCACACAGCGCTGTGCAGTAATGACTACAGATGATGCAGCTCTTTGACCTCTTTAACACACACATTGCTCACTCTGTCTCTGTAGAATCTCTGCTTGCTGCAGTGAGCATCCAAATGGTTCCTTAATATAGAAACCTGTGAGGAACTGCTCCCTCTATCAGTAGTTTATCAACCCTCAGATTAGGAAAGAGGGCCTTTAAGCCTCACAGGTTTATCTGCAGTGCAGTAGGAGTCTGAAGAGGCGAGCAGAGGACAGTCAGGCTCTCGAGGCATCCCATGATCTGTGGCTCAGGAGGTAATTTCAGTTTTCCTCACCACAAGTATAAACACCAACTGCTCACCTTGCCTAAAATGCTTAGAGAGAACAAACTTGAATCCAGCTGTGTCACCCCTACTCTGCTGCCCCTTCCCAAAGCTGGGCAACCTTTTGTGTGACAACAACTCCTCAAAAATCAAAGGAATGAAAGGCAGTCTTTAAGACCTTGGCTCCTGGTGTTTTAACACATAAAACAGTACATGCAATAAACACTGAGGAGTGATGACGAGTGCTAGCTGAACCAGTAAACGCAGTGGAGAGAGAGAACTACTCTGCTCCATCTCAGAATCTGACCCACTCATGTTACAAAACAGATGCATAAATGATTACAGTGATTATGCAGAGGAGCGAGATTATGCAAGTGCTAAGCACTGCTGTTATAATACAGATACACAAACGAGTATAAAGGGGCCTAGGGATGTAACATTTCTCTTTAGCTTTCTTAGGAGGGTAAAGAAAGAATGAGAAAGAGGGGGCTGGATAAATGCAGTCAGAGGGAATTATTTAGGCAGGAAAGACAAAACTCCTGTCTTTCTGCCAAGTACTCCCTTGCTCACCTAGGGAAAGATCCAGCACAGCAGCAAAACCGCAGAGGTAGAAGCACAAAGGCAAAGAACTAAACTGTTCATTAAAACTCAGGATTGGAAAGAGCTGACAAGCAGCGAAGTGCTGCAGAAGATGATTCTTCTCAACTTTCTGGCACAGGAAAATCAGGAACAACTGCCATTAGAAAAAAAGGAGAAGGAAATAAAATCAAGGACAGAGAAACAAAGTCACAGGCCAGTTCTGAAGAGCAGGGCGTGGTAGTAGAGATGCACAAAAGCCGTACATACAATTGTGGTGAATTTGGAAGCTTTCTTAAAAGACAGTCTAACTGTTATTACAAAACCTGATATTAAAACTGCTACTTTTAAACCCCTCGCGCCCCCCCCTCCCCAAATGAAGGTGAATGCAAGATTGCAAAGAGTCCAAGATGCCTTTGGATGCAAAAGCAGAACCTTTAGTGATGTGCACAGAGGAAAAACCACTGGCAGAAGCTCTAGCAAGTAATTCTAGAAACCAGGCTGGCTGCAGGCAGTCTGTCATGTCATACTACTATGTGACAGTACAGAGAGGAATGGTCAGGACAATCATACAATAATCTGCCAAAAAAAGAAAAAAAAGAAAAAAAAAAGGTGGGGAACATTGGGAACATTTAATTGTAATTAGTTTCAATTCTGTTTATCAGAAAGCTCATGAACACAAACTTTTAGCCTCAGAAGTGAGAGCAAACTCCCCAGGGGTGCAGCGACCATTCCCACCTCACATGCCCCGGCCTGTACCCAGACCCTCCTCAGCTACCACTCTGGCCCTAGGAAGTGCCAAAGAAGCCCACACACACTCAAACACCAGCCTTCACTTCCTCACTGTGAGCTGCTGGGCAGGGAGGCTCAGGCTCTAGACCTGAGTGTCCCTTCTGCTCTGTGGCTGGGGCAGGAGGTCACTGCTCTTCGGTCACTCATCCCTGCCTCTCCCTGGCAGGTAACTCAAGCACAGGGTGCCTCCTACTGCCTCACACATCCCAGACAGGTCAGGAACCAGCCTGAAGGAAAGGAAAAACCTGTCATGGAAGGAAAACAAACTGCTGAGGTCAGGGATCTTTTCAACCAGCAGAATTTAGCTATGCCACTGGAACCCCCAGCTTAAATGTCCCTGAAACCCTCAGGGCAGGAATCACCACGGTCCTATTCCAAGATGGCATAAGAGATCTTTTAGCAACAGAAGAAAATCCCTGTCCCTTCTCTCTTTTCATTAAAGGTATCAACAGGTTTTAGGAGAAAGAAATTACTAAGACACTACCCAAAGATTACACAGTATTTACTGGAATTACAGCACATTGCCTCAAAGGGATATGAACTTATTCAGGCAACATAACAGAAGATCAGAAAGATATATTTTAATCCTTACCCAGTATTTTCAGTGCTGTTTCTCTTGAAAGCACATATTCCTTGCCTCTTACAGAATGCATGATCTGTATGCCAATATTATAAATCCACATTTTCAGCTCATTTTTCCCCCAGTTTGATGAATAGTTTTAAATCACACTTAAAATAGCACATTTAATATTATACTGCATGAAAATTCAAAGTAAGACACTTGCAGGTAACTTTGGTAAATTAAAAAAAATGGTGTTCCTATTCTACAAAAATTGCCAAAGTCCCCCAATACTTCCTGTCTTGAATTCCCCTTGTCCCCTGTAGCCTGAGCCTCTAGCCCAGCTGACTACTGCTGTCACAGAAACCCTCCTCTGTAGAAATTTTCTCTATTAAAGGAAAAGCTCATGGATAAATTAAGAATCAAAGGCAATAGATTTACACAAACTCCTACAGCACTGTTTTTACCCAAGCTTTTGAAGATTTTCTTCCCATTCTTCAACTTGCCCAAACAACTAAAAGGTTTGAAAGATTAATGTGACCAAAGACTTTCTTAGTGATGTTGAAGACAGATGCCAGAAGCAAAACCTAAGGTGAAACACAGATATATGGAAAGACTAGTCTGGACAGGTTTTATTATGACCAGTTTGTTATATCTCAATTTACTGCTCATATATTGCTTGTTTCCTCATAATGATGGCTTAAATACTTTGTCTTCAAAAACTATCAAAGATGCACTATTAACACATATAAATATGCCTGTAAGCCAATAAGAGACGGTTTCCTGGATTTTTTTAGAGGATGGCATACTGTTACTAGGTAATTTATATATCTATTTTACTCCAAGGTCTTCAGAAAATCTGACTGCCACTTGAGACTGTGGTAAGCACCTAGCAAGGAGTAGGTGCTACCGTAAATTTATTAATTAATGTGCCATTGTTTATTGTCCTAGCTTCTAGAAGTTCAAATAACATCTTGTGTGTACGACAATGCATTTAGTTCAATTAAAAATCACTAAACCTTTTTTTTATTAAGTTTTCAGCTGCCAGAAGTATCAACGGATTTTAGAACATCCCCTCCTCTTAAAAGGACACCTCAAGGATGAACCTAGAAAGGTTATACCAATTTTCCTTCATCTGAAACCTCTGGAGATAAACTTCACACATTTCTTTGCCAGGAAAAAACAAACAAACAAACAACATTTTCCCCACCTTCCTCCTGTTAAATGCAGCTTCTAAAAATATTTTTGTTCTACAGGAGCAAACAGATTGCCAATGCAGTATCCTTGCAGATCACCTAAATGAATGGGTGACCAAAAAAACCCCCAAACCTAACAAAATATAGAAATCATTTAACTCAAAAGAGGGAAGAGCTATAAGTAGTTTACATGACAGTGTATATGCCAGGACTAATCTCTCGGTATTTTTCACTAATACTGTCATATCAATACAAAAAGTGTTTGGTTTCATGCTCCTTAAGAGCCCAACAGCCTCAAACTCCTATTAGTTTGGAACCTGACGGATTTTATATTACATATGTCAATGAAAGTAAAAGCCTCAAATGAGGCATTTTTTTACTTAGGTAAAAAGCAAAATTAAACATTATTTTCAATGTGCTGGTGCAGCAAGCAGGGGAAGACCCTTGGGCAAATCCTGTATATGTGATTCTATGGCATAGTCAATGGGAAAGCCAGTCAGAATATGGGACAGCACAGCTGTATTTTGTAAGGGCAATTCATATCAATCAAAAAAAGTATGTGATAGAGGAAAAACCTGAATGCTACTTATCTATCAATTAACTGATCTGCAAATTGCAATTTCAATTCTGCACTTCATTTTTATTAAAGTTACAATTCTTTTCCATCTTTAAAGAGATTAAGTGCAGCTCTTCTGCTTCATTCACATCTTATAAAGGGTTCAGCTGCAGAGCTTCATCTTCTCCAATACCTGCACCTCACCTCTTTTGTCTAGCAACTTCAGCCTCCAAGCAGGTGGATGTGAATCTTCCTGAAGTCATGTATGTGCAAAACACCTGAAATATCAAAGCTTCTCTTTCTCATTCAAGTTTGACAGAATTCTCCTTTTTGCTGGCCAGCTCTATTGGTTGGTGGTTTTTTTGCATTGAAGTATCTAGAGCTTTGGCATGATGTTACAGTACTCTGGGTCAGATCATGGTATTTTACAGCAGCTCCTTGAGACTGTCCAAGAGCAAAGAACACAGGAGTGGAAAAGAAGTCCTGTCCTCATTACTGTCACACAGGATGATAAAATCATTCGGGATGGATGGAACTTCAAAATGTCAACTAATACAACCATATGACTATTTACAAAATGACTGTTTCTCTTGGGCTGATCCACCAAACAGGGGCATGAAATCTTAATAAAGTGAGTTTTTAAAAGCTTTCCTTTTTTCAGAATGTTTTAGAAACAACATTCAGGAAATGTGATCTTTCAACCCTCAGCATGGCTTACAATGAAAAAAAAATCAAAACATTTCATAACAAGAAGTGATTCAATATTTCAGAAATATCTGTGTTATCACAAACATTTTCTCAGAAATCAACCATATTCTTTTAGAGGTTAAAATTTTGAATAAAAATAACTTTTTCAGCTCAAAACAACATTTTAATGAGAAAATCCATTAGCAGTCCTAAACCTTGCCATGGCAACTAGTGTTTGCACCTGGTGGAAGTTGTGCATTTTTGGATGCATAGATGTTTCTGCTGATGTTTTGTAGCAGCAAAGCCCTTTGGGGGCCACTTATTCTCCTGTCCGTGGGCCTTCCAGCATCATTACATCTGTCAATCCAAAAATCCAAGCCAAGCCTGGCTGCCAAGCAATCAACAGCACGTGCACACAGACACAGAATAATCGATACAGTTCTGACTGTAATTCCTTTATGAACAGAAGTAAAATACTAATTTACTCAAAAATTCAGACTGCAAAATATTGTCCCTCATGATCTGAACTTTTTGCTCAGATCACCCACCTGGCCTCCTTAGGATGAACAAATATTTGTAGCTGATAGCTCAATGAATTATCACAGTGCAAGTAATGTTGTAACAGCTACAAATTATGATGTTAAAAAGGATGAGAGACATAACAGACAGACCTGTAATCTTCAAAGCAGTTTTACATGGGAACAAACGAAAGCATCCAGGCCACTCATGACTTGTCAGTTAATAATGCTATCACTTCTTGTTCTAATACTGCACTGTAGTACAAGCCAAACACTTACTACATGAGTCTTCTGGCAAAACTGTATAAACAACAATACCCCTCCTCCAAACATGACATTTTTATTTCATGCTGTACGTGAATTAATTGAAATTCAAATTCAAATGCTTTCTGCATGCACAGTTGGAAGCTTGTCCTGTCTCCTAGCAAAGCGTGAGCTCTAGCAACCAAACAGTACCATGCTAAGTTGTCAGATAAGCTAGGAAGGAAATTCCAAATAAATTATTTTCAAGGCACTGTCTTTATTTTAAGCAAGGAAGAAGTATTTATGCAGTGAGTCCTTAGCTACAGACAAGCCTTCTTATGAAGGAAGAACTCACGCCAACATAAAGTTTCATTTATTTCTGGATATGAAAAAAAGAAAACATGCATCATGGAAAGAATGTCTTCCACCTGAAGCAGCTCTTAGGCCATATGATACAGGGGCTGTAGTGTGACATTACCACTAAACTGAGCCAAAAGTTTATTTCAATATGTTCTACCTGTCTCTACCCTAAATGCCAACAAAGCCGGAGGGGAAGCCAAAGTTGCTGCTTGTGTGGGAGGTAAATCTGCTGCACCAGCAGGGGGAAAGTTGAGCTGGGGCTGGTAGAGGAGGTCCTTGTTCCTGCTGAGGAGAATGGAGGGATAGAGGAGGGAAATGCTCAAGTGTAGGCTAGATTTCTCTTTTCTATGTTGCAAGCACAAATCAGGACTGAAGGAAACAATCATGATGAGGGGAGAGGGCTGCAAACCTACTCCCCCTGCATGTGATCAGCACATACCACACTTAATGGTAGTAACGGGGGTTAAGCTTCTCATCCCCTTATCTCCCCTTGCTCCCCATGAATCTGTCCATCAGCAGCAAGCACTCTAATTTGACAGCAACTGTTTGCTATCCTGCTACAACCAAGCTGCAGCAAGCAGACAGGCCTAAAAAGGAAATAAAATACCTACTCATTTAAAGTAAGAGTGAAATCTTTACCTAGATAATACCTGGTAAAAAACTACATTGACTGTAGGATAAAAGAAACACCAGACATTGTCCTTACTATTTTGAACCGATTTATTTGAGAGGACATTTCCCAGGAATAAGCAGTCAAGTAAAACAGCTATCAATTTAATCTCCTGTTTAATGTTGCATTTGTTTTCACCCTTAGCCTGTAAGGCACGGTGTAAATGGGAGCACAAGTGAGAAAGTGTGTCTGGACAAAGAATCCACAGTTTGAAAAACTGGATAACTGGAGAGGATCAAACTGCAAGACCATAATGCCAAAATGGAAGCTCTCAGAGAAAAAAGCAAGAATTTAAGAAGATTAAGATTATAGAAGTCAATTAACTGTCAACTGAAAATTACCCATCCTCAATAAAAGCCACAAACACTAATTAGCTTGCATATTTCCAGCAAGTTGACTTTAAACAACTTTGTTGTGGAATTATTTTTAAAACACTAACATATTACTCACACAGAACTTGTGTTCCCTGAAAAACATTTGATCATTAAAGGTGTCAAAATCAGATAGTGGCCTTCTTGCAGGTTATCAGTCTGATAGCAAAATTATTTTTCTCTTTCTTAAACAAAAAATAATAGAAATATTTAAAACACAACATGATTTTTTAACAGATGAAAACAGTCTCAGCTTTGGTCCCTTCTGGGATATCTTTTTCCTTTGTAGAGAAGAAAGTAAGCTAGCAATTACAACATGCAGCTCTAAGACCAATTAACAATCTGCAACATGCCCCACTTCTTTTATCCTCCACTGGTAACGCTACAGGCAGCATTAGTTGTCTAATAAATAGGTGAGCACTGCTTAACACTTCGCAAGGTTTCAGAATTTCTCTTCACCCCTGGCATCAATTCTCTCTCTCCCTTGGCTATTAGCAGATCAGTCTGGCAGTATGCAGATGCTGTTCTGTTGTGTGCTCCAAGACACACGCTGCCTTTAGGCTCCCTTGGGCTATGAAAGGCAGGTGGCTTATTCATGTTCTGAAGAGAAAGCTTCACTAATGACCTCGCAAAGGTCTCCAAGAGATATTTTTTTCCTAGTTAATCAGCCAGACAAAGAATTTACTTCTGCTTAGGAAGGGTGGATATTTGTAAGGCAGCTATGAGCAGGAAAGGGCAAATATTAAAAGTATTTTTAATATACTTGCATTTCCTGAGAGCTAAATAGTTCCATGCTCAGCACAATGCACTGTGAGAAAATATTAAAACTGAAAGAACTTTGTGTATCAGGCTGTACAGGAACCATGTACACAAGCATTAGTCCTATACAAACCCCTGAACTAGATTAGCAACTGAAATTTTTTATGCTTCAGATATACATGCCAAACACCTTTTTCAAGGTCATAGTATTTGGGTTCTTTCTTCTTGGAGTAATTATGGAGGTGCACAGCTCATATAAAAGCATGCAGGTGAATTGCCTAGTGCTCACTAGTACCACATGATACTGCTGTTACCAGGAAAATCTGTACAAGTGATCTGTTTCTTCTAAGATTCCTGCTGGGCACTATATGAACAAGCACGACATAAATGCTTTCTTTGCCTGTAATAAAGAATTCATACCCATGCAAAATTGACTAGTTTGTCCTAGTGTGACAGAACACACAAAGAGAGAGCCTACCAAAGAGGGTATCACCTGAAAATCTGCATCCTACTTATCAATGTCTTCAGAAAGTTGTAGCATACGCACCATGAGAATCTAAACTATACACTGATTTTTATATTATATGTTCCTTGCAAGTTTAATAACAGCATTTTTTCTGTAATAAAACCAGATGTGAATAAGCCAGGCTTTTCAGGCGAATACATTAATTAGTTATGCCCATTAACGTAAGTAAATACAAATAGACAGCTTACAATAAATCATTTATTTTTCCTCTCCATTTCTTTAGTCATCCAATTCCGCATACACATTTTAAGAAAGGCTAGTACTAACACCCACAGTCTTTATTTGGATGTCATCTGTAGAAAACATTTTTAGCACTTCAAAAAAAAATAGGAAAAGTTTGTGTGTGCAGGTACTCAAATATATAAATATATACAGACACATAAATAAACACATATTTACATACTTTCTATATATTGTCTGCTTTTTTACAACTGCTTCAAAGGAATAAAAAACAATAACTTTGTTCTCAATTTACCTTAACAGAAACATTATTGAAAAGAGCTCAGATTTTGGCTGTTTTGTCTACAAGCTCTCTTTCTCTGTTGTCTAAAGAAAAAAAGAACTTTATGAAAGTCAATAGCTGGAAACCTGGTCCTTTACACTGGCTTGCTACATCCCAAAAATATTATCATTAGTGCACCATGCAACCCTTGAGTAAAACATGATGCCTGCTTTTTCATTCACCCCACCTCCACCCTTGTAGATCATATTCTAGACTTCTACATACAATAGTGTCCACAGATAATGAAATCTGTCCAAGGGATGGTCTAAACTCTTACAAATAGAACTATTCAAAAGACCATATGGAATTGTTCTGCACTACCACAAGGAATAGTAGTGTCATACTTTAGTCTTTTTTTCACATGGCAAAAAAATTGCTTTAATTACCACCAACTTGATGCTCAAAAGAAGATACGAAAACAATCTTCTCCAAATAGTGACACCTTGAGGTGGCATATCGAGAGAGGTGATCCTGCCCCTCTACTCCACTCTAGTGAGACCCCACTTGCAGTGCGCATCCAGTTCTGGGATGCCCATCACAGGAAGGACATGGACCTGTTGGAGCAAGTCTAGAGGAGGCCACTAAGATGGTTAGAAGGATGGAGGACCTCTCCTATGAGGAAAGGCTGAGAGAACTGGGATTGTTCAGCCTGGAAAGGAGAAGGCTTTGGGGTGACCTAATTGCAGCCTTTCAGTCCATGAAGGGAGCCTACAGGGAAGATGCAGAGAGACTTTTACAAGGAATTGCAGTAACAGAACAAGGGGGTATGGATTCAAACTAAAAGAGAGCAGGTTTAGATTAGCTATTAGGAAGAAATTCTTTACTGTGAGGGCGAAGAGGCACCGGAAGAGGTTGTCTGGAGAAGTTGTGGAAGCCCTGTCCCTGGAAGTGTTAAAGGACAGACTGGACGGGGCTTTGAGCAACCTGGTCTAGTGGAAGGTGTCCCTGCCCATGGCAGGGAGGCTGGAACCGGATGATCTTTAAGGTCCCTTCCAAGCCAAACCATTTTCTGATTCTGTGATTCTATGTCTCCTTACTTCCTACCCCGTTCAAATTCTCCTTGACTTAATAGCAATAGTCCAGCAACCCAAGGTCCAGAAAGACAGAACTTACTGGCAAAGGCACTGCCAAATGCTAATATGTCTTTATTGGCTTCCAAGCTCGTGCTGGCTTGCAACTACTGGCGAGTGCACAGCCTAAGGTAACACATCACTGTTAAATATAGACACCCATATTTGGGTCAACAAATACCCTCCTCTCCACTGCTCTTCACAGGATGGTCAAGCTACAGGTACGTTAACAATGCCATGAGCCTTTGGAATCTGCATCCATATATTTCATAGAAGAACTATTTACACTGCACCAACAGAAGCACGGTGTTTTCCCCATACATTCAATCCAGCGCTTATTCTTGTCACTTTATTGTCACTTCTCCCTCTGAGAAGAGGATGTAACATTCAGGTGGGGACCCAAATAGTGTTTTGCAGCCAAAACTCAAAGAGAAAAAAATTAAAAGGTAAAATTTAAGTTCAGTTAGGAGGGGAGAGGGGAAAGAAGAATGTGAACACTTTATCAACTGTTTTAATTCCAAAGTTTTGGGGCCTTTTTCCACATGCACTGCTTCCTCTTGTGCTGACTCAGAAGGATGCTTGGATTATTACATTCTTTTTGACACTGATTACCTTAAGTAATTCTATTCTCACATTCACACTAAGATAATTTTCAGTACTTGAGGCATTGCACTGTCCCTATCCAGTTCTATGTATGCAAAGGGAAATGAAAAACACATATTGGGGCACGGGGGGGAGATGTTGAAAAAAAAGAATTATTCCTCTTTGCAGATCATGACTTGAACATCACCTAGGGATGAAATACCCTCATTGAAATGGTCACAAGAAACCCCTTAATGCTTCAGGTTTGGGTACAAGGCAGTTCACCATCTCACCCTTGAGTTCTCTGCACTCAGAATACTTCCTCTCCTGTTGCCAGGCCTCTTACCTCATTTCCATTCCAAACCCATCTCTTCTGCCAGTGAGCAAACATAAGTTTGATTTGTACATTGATCCAAGCAATCACCACATGCACACACTCCACCACGCTCCTTGACCCCACATCCACATGCACGAAATGCTTAATGATGCTCTGGCCCAGGACTCTGACATGGAACACAAGCACTGCCACACGCGGAGCATTCACTTGTAACTTCAAGCGTGCCAACAGCACTTACTGAGGTTGTAACTGCACAAGGCAGCTCAATTCTTGTTAACCAAAGTTAAGCCAGTCTCACTCTATTTATAATGCAGGCACAGCAAATCAAACTGATGAATCTTAATTAAATTTAAATAAACTTTGAATGGTGTAAAATGTAGCGTGCATTTGGCCAATAAACCACCTAGTGTAAGAAGCCAGAAGTATTAATGTTTTAATGCATCATACCCCTGTGATTTGAAGCCTCAGAGTAAACAAAACAAAGTTTGCTTCAAAAGTGCACCTCAAATCACCTCTTACTTTCCTCCTACCAATATACTCAACTACTGGTGTTATGTTAATAGAGTCTACATAAATGGTCTCCTAATCACTTGATAAATTGCTTAATAAAGAAGTAACTTCCATAGTTGTCAATTAGTTACATAATCAGCAAGTATTTGCTATCCATCAAACAGCAGCAGCAAATTCAACTGCAAAACACCAGACTGTACCAGGGAAAAGAGGGAGCAGAGAGAAGGTAAGATAAAAAATTAAATTAATATTGTTAGCATTTCATATCACCTGTACAGACAGTATTTTGATATTGATGTAAACTCAGTTTTATTCCTGCTGCCCAGCAGAACTACCAATCCCCTGCTACAAGTTTATAATGCATTCAGCTCCTCTTCTGAGCTGCCAGAAGATATGAGCAGATCAGAACCTAAAACTGATCTTACCACATGATAAAAGAAATTAAAACACCGCCAAATCACCGTCACCAAAAACAACCTTGGAAGAAATCCTTTTCCTATTGGTTTGGATACTCAAACTATTGCCAGACCAGACCTAATGTCCACTGCTTACCACACATCTTTCCAGCATCTGCATTTGGTAGCACATGGTTTTAAACACTCCCCATTCCAAATACTTATGGTTGTTATTTCGCTGGAAATTTTTTAACAGATGACAAAAAAAAAAAAGTAACTGCAACCAAATCCGGATACGGACCCCAGATGCAGAAAGATATAAAGTGGGAGAAATGGCTGGAAGACACAATTAAAGAAGCAGTTCTGAGTGAAATCTCAAATTTGGCTTTATTACAGCTATGATGTCCAATACTACTGCTGAGGGTGAGGCTGAGCTTCTGACTAGAACTTACAGCAAATCTGCTGGTGTGCTAGAGGTATGAAAGCTAGTTTCTTCTGACCTTCACTTAGGACTTTTCTATCAGTAAATAGGACATCCACTCTGTCCACATTGCAATGTGCTACCTTTGCACAGAAACAGATGCAGGAAGCAAAATTCACATCCTCTAGTTTCATGTACCTACCCCTGAACAATCTTTTGAAAGCTACATTGTCAGCAAAAAGACAAGGTTCCCTAGGGCAGTGAATTACGTATCAAGGCCACCAATATCTTTACTGCCCACTGACTTCACAGGACCTGCTCATTTCTTTGTGGTTAAGCCCACAGGTCAGAACAGGAGTACAGGTTGTGTTCTGTGGCAACAACAGGACAAGAACCATTACTCTAAAAGATGGTTCAGCTATTCTTCATTTTGTGTTTTCTTGTTACTGATAATAAAGGACTCTGGATAAAAACCTTGACAGTATAGATGAGTAGAGATTTTATTTATTTTCAATGGAAACACTTATGCCTTTAAGTCACCTTGTTTAAGAACACAGTTATGTATGCCACGTGTTTTCACAAGCATTTAAAAGTCAGGAAAGGTCCGACACTTAGACTAGCACTCTGAACGCTTAAAATAATGTTTTGCAGAGCATTGCAGACCGCAGTATTAACATGGGACAGTAAAACTGAATCTTTACAGTATGACTTGATACATCTCTTGAGTCAACTTGAGTTCAAAGTAACAATGAATTCTTTAGAGATTACAAAACAAAGACAAGAAAGGATGGATGATGAGAAAAGAAAGAAGAGAGAGGTCTGCAGCAGCTACAGGCAAAATTAAGCTGTGGCTAGCTCAAACCAAAGTTTGTGAATGAGAGACTTGTGTGGGAGCAGGCAGAGCAACAGTGCAGTAAGCAAACTACCTTTCCGGTGCTAGAATGGGTACACAGTTGGCTAATTTCAGCAGATTGTCTACTGCTATACGCTGTGTCTCCTTCAAGGCTTTAGCGGCATATGGCAAACATTGGTGCTTCTTTTCCTTTAAAAGTCTAAATCTTTCAAAAATTCTATGCCAGATCTTCTATACCTGCCCTCTTAGGTTCCTGTGCTAGACCTTCTTGCATTTCCACTCTGGAAAGTAACATAACATCAAAACACTATAAAAGTGTTGCTTTTGCTCCCTCAAAATAAAATCATGAGCATGATGAGAACCACCAACGAATATGCACCAAATTTTACCCCATGGCAACATAGGTGCACAAGAAAAGCATTACTTGTGTGTGTGCATGCCTGTCTGGCTGGACAGACAGGCAGGACTAGATTTACCCAGTGAGAATACTGGGTGAACAAATATTTATTGAGAATTGCTCAGCTGTGATACAGAATGGGATTCATGGCATGGTGCATCTGGACTCTGCTCATTTTTTATGAGATAATTGCACCACGGACTACCTCAAACATGGCATGACTGAAGGATTTGCCTTTTAAATTTAAGAACATGGAACGGACAGGAATTAAATCCGTCATGCCTCTGTGTAGAACACAATGGAGGAAGAATATAAATAAACAGGCAACCAGAATGGTGCAATAAGAACAGGATTAATCCAAGTGTGGTTAATTCAGTGTCAGATTAAAATTGATAGTGCCAGCTGTATCGGGTCCATTCTGCCACATTATTCTCGCCTTTTTTTT